>JAPDSC010119907.1:0-11808 GCA_026290005.1 Latrodectus geometricus | reverse complement strand
AAGACAAAATTTAAAAATTTAAATTGGAATAATTAAATATAATTATTACGCATAGCTTTAGAGAAACCTTTAAGTACTTTTGTCTACTATAATATATTGTTAATATAATATATAAAGTATAATATATTAAAGTTGCTATAGGAACTTGAAAAAAGTTCTTGAAAAATTGACATTTAAAAAGTGAAAAATTAACAGTTTTATTAAGGCTCTACGGAAATAATAATAAACATTTTCAAAAGTTAACTTACAATAATTATTCAGATGAATTTAATAAACTTGACTTATAAAAATTCTACTTTTTTGTCATCAAGATTGGTTTCGAAAGTTAATATCATTTTGTAATAACCATATCAAACTACAAGTAATTAATTCGTTCAGATCAAAAACAGAAGGCTATATAACGTTAAATGATATTTTTAAATGTAAGATTGTTCAAAATTTGATTGTAAAATAGTATTGCTACAAATATATTTTCAGAAGTTTTGGGTTTCTGCAAATATTTACCACTCTCTTTTCTGACAGACAAAATAATGTAATACTGAAAAAAATGACGGTGCTTTTTCCTGCCACCTCTAAAAGAGCTGGAAATGAAATTTGTTTACGTTTGCTCAGACGATGACCTGTCAATATCTTTTATGATTTCCTACTTAATGAAAAGAGGCTAAACAGATAGTGCTGAATCAAACAGTGTTGAAATATCCATATCAGCCGTATCTTTTATTTTACGTCTTTTTTTTTTCTTCCTCAGTTATATTTTCTCAAGAAAATATACTTGTTCAATGAACTTGGAATGAAAGGATGTGTCGATAAACTTCCGCAACTATAATTATCAATTCAGGTTAAATTATTTTTTTACTTTGAAGGGCTTATTCATGCGCTAGGAAACGTGTTATGGTTTATTCATTTCATATGAATGTTTGCAATGTATTTAAGACTTATAGAATTAAATTTTTCTAAAATAAAAACTATGTATAAAATCTTTAATTTTTTGTTTTAGTAATGTTACACAAGATTATTATAGTAATTCATAAAATGTTTCTATTGTTTTTATTAAAATATTTTGTAACCTCGGAAAAGAAATTTTTGTAGTTACCATGAAAACATAATGTATGTATTGTACACATATTATGAAAATATTTTGTAAAAGTAAGTACTTAAATGAACATAAAACACAGAAAGATATATGGATAATAAAGAATGGTTTTATCTGATGATTAACTAAACAATCATACACATTTTGTATTATGGAATTTATTCCAAATCTTATATAAAAAACTATACAATGCTCATAACATTTTTCTAAATATATACTGATTTCATATCCTTAAAGGATCATTTCAATGAAAGTTTAGTTCCCTGTTTTTGAAATCTCAAACCAGTTGTTTTTACTTTTAATGCTATCTGAAAACTGTGAAATAGAATGGCGGAAAAATTTGATTTTATGTAAATTGAAATTCTATGTTAATTATTAAAATAAATCATTTTGAAAACAAAGCATGATAATTTGAAAGTAATAGATAAGAAATGCTGTAAATTTTATTTCAGGTGTATATATTATTTGTTGTCACACCATTGCTTAATAGATTAGGCTCATTTCAAAGAATAAAGCATAAAATAACAGAATGTTTTACAGACAAGAGGATTCTAAAATTTGGGTTAGGAGGCTTGATAAACCATTGATGCAAATATCAAAAAGAATTGGAGAATATACTACCCTGTGGAAAGCTATCTTCCGTTTACCTAAAAGTCGAAATAGTTTCTCCATATTTAATGACAGAAAACCTTTGGGAAATAAAATCTTTAATTCATGTAAACATATTTAATACTTCTAGGTTTTAAAGTTTCTGTTGGGACCGAAGTCTCTGCACTCTTTCGTTTGCTGACTCAATGCAGTAGATTTATACTTGCCAAGGAAATCTCCTTAATATTTTGTGTTAGGAAGTCAATCTGATGAATGATTGAGTGATAACCCTGAAATTGAATTGATATTATAAAAGGTTTTCATTCTCGAGAAACCATCTCAATTTACCAACAATCATCTTTTCCCCAACCTTTGACAAAACACTTATCAAGTGAGTAGAAAGACAACATCCTATTGAATCTATGGCCTTGTCTCTTTTTAAAACTGGATATATAAACGTTTTTTTTTTTCCATTTTGCAGGAAATACAATGTTCCAGCTTACGTTTACAATTTAAGGAACTCGAAGGACATCATGTCCAAAGTTCTACACAAACTTTGAACAGATGTTATCTGATCACGGAGTCTTACCATTTTTCAATTGATTAAATGCCTTCTACCTCTTGTAAACCTAAGTTTCTGACAAAATGTTCCGGTGTATCATGAGCTGTCTTGTGATTCAAGCCAACATTATTTTTCACGATCCTCTGTTTTTTCTTTACTTTAAGTTATTGATTACTTGAATTAAGCTTAGTAAAAGTATTTGAAATACCTTTGTCATAAAAATATTGACAGCAATTTTCATAGGTTTTTTAACTTGTCTAAAGAGGCTGCGTTTACTACTGTTTAAATATTTACCACTGTCATTTCTATAAGCAATAATGCTAAAAATTATTAAAAGAGTCGTTCTTTGCTACATTTATATCTCTATGTTAAGTTGCAATATTTCTTCTCCATTCACGAATGTCCCTTGGATTCTGGGTTTTAGAACGAGTTGTACCGTTCGATCTTTCAATAAAAATAGTCGATCATCTCAAAACGAGTGGTTTGTATTGTTTTTCCCAAAGAACCCAACGCTTAACTGTGTCAATAATAGTTCGGAAAAAATCATTGAGTGAAGAATTTATTTCTCTTTCAGGCACAATTTACGTAATCTCAAAATGGGATTCTACATCTTTAATAAAAGTGCTCCTTTCAATTTTCATAAAATTTCATATATTTCTGATATCTTTATTTGTAATCCACATTTTTTTAAATAGGAACGGTAGTGATTATAATATGGTGTCTTAATCATTTCTCTATTGGCATTCTCAGCAATATTATCAGCAAATAATCGAATTAATATTCTCAGCAATAATGGAGTAACTAAAGTTCTCCATTGTTACAAAGATAAATGGGTGTGTCCTTACCTTCTGAGATTAATTTCGAAAGGTTATCTGTAAATTTTCTGGAACTGTTTGTATTACCATAGTTCCAGTAAATATAATGATCATTACAATTCTACCATAAAATAATCTTATTAATAGCTTAAAACCATCAAAATTAAATTTAATTTTTTCTGGCATATAAAGACAAGTAAAAATGTTTAAATGGTTCTGTAATTTCATAATATTTGAACATGATATCTCAGCAGGTTTATCAAATACGAGATCAATAAGAAAAATAGAAAAAAGTGACTGGAAATTAAAGAAAGAATCTGATTGAGTAATGAACTGCTTATTAAACATTATAAAATTCATAAAAAACATGTCTTATTAATTTTTATTTTCTCTTAAAGCAAATATAATGTTAATTCTAGTTGTTGGATCATTTTTTTAAAAATATTAAAATGTTTATATTGCAATGAAGATTTGATTCCAGTAAAAATTTATCACTTGAATTTTATTGAATTTTTTGTTAACTCTATACCAGCATATTAATTTTTTTTTAATAAAACCATTGTAAGTGTGAATTAAGTAATCATTATTTCAGTGAATTTAGAGCTTTCACAGCTTAGAAAATTCAGATGAACAGTATCTTTACTATAAAATAAGTTTCTTCTGCTCTTTAAATGAGAGCTATGAAATTTAACAAGGAAAATTGAAAAAAAATTAAGAGAATATTTTGACACTCCAACTTAATTATTAACCATTAAGTAACTTTGAATGATAAAATAGTTTTTTTCTAGTGGCGGGGCACATTGAGTGACTGGACCCGTCAGCCTCAAAAAGTCTAGGAAGTGCTACTTATTTTAGTGTTACCCTGTGGGCACATATGAGCCAAGTCACGAGTCCCACCATTACAAACCCGTTTATAGAGCAAGCCAGCCATATTCATCCACCATCTCAGAAGAAAAAAGGACAAAGATACACAGAGACAGAGAGAAAGGAAACATCCATGCCATGCCCATCCCGGGATTCAAACCAGGAACCAACAGCCCAAGCATCTGGAACGCTAACCACTCAGCCATTGTCCGGCATGGTAAAATAGTTTTTTTTTGTTTTTATTCATGTCGAACCTATAATTTTAGATTGAATATGTAAATGAAATAAACAGTAAGTTTCATAAAACCTGTAAAATAATTCACTTATGGCGCTATGAATGTATTTAGAATTAATAAAATATGTTTACTTCATTCATATGCATTAGGAAAGCGTATTTTGATTCAAATTATTCCCTGTTATTTTACTTCAGGACCGAAATTATATTATAAACTGCATTTAATCTAGACTGAAATAGACTATAGATATTAATATAAGGTTATGACAATTCATTTTTATAAACCATAACATAAATTTTAATATTCGTTCCAGAATTTGTGATAAGTCATTCTTACGAGTAAAATAAGCTTTGATTTTGGAGCTTATTTTTACTGACAATTATAATTGTATATTAATAGTAAGTAAAATTTGTAAAATGCAATGTGTAAATGTTTACAGTACACGTAATTTCTACGATATAATTTTCCAAATGGTAAAGTAATGATTTCTCAATTAAAGTATAGTCTTTCTTAAAATTATTTGATTAATATGCAGCTTAAAATTATTTTTTGTTTAGTTAAAAATACATTACATGCTTTTCACATCTATTTTTTTTAATATGTTTTATTATTGGATTATCATCGAAACGTACATGGTTCAAATGCTTCAGTATTTGTGTTATGTATAATTACAGTAAGAATATATTTTATAAAAAATGTAAAGAAAAACAAATGGAGAAATAAATTTGCATATGAAATATTTTTAAACTTTTTTTTTTACCTCAAAATGCTATTATTACGTTAAGGAAGATTGTCTGGACAACACGCATTACGATATATTTTAAAATCGTATCAATTGGTTTATATAATTTTAGATAGATAAAGTATTAGGTAGTTTATGTAACATACCACAGTATAATATTAATCTAAAAATCTAAAAATGTAGAATCTCATTAGTTAGTTCCATAACATTTTTCTGGATCTATTCTCTCCAAGCATTTGCAGCATAGTTTTAAAAAAAGATATAAAGGTAGCTGACTCATAAATCTTATCACAATGTAGAAATATTTAGTCTGTATTAAATGAACTAGATCTATTCGCTAGAACAAAGTATTTCCTTGCAGGTTATTATAACCTACTCATTTTAGATCTCAAATAAAATGGAAGTTTAGGATTTCTTCTTTACATTTGAATGTATAAATGTTTGGTATAAATTGAAATAACTACATAATAATAAATATAATTATAAGCAGCGATTATAAATTATTGTATGATTTTTTTACATGGAACATTAATTTCATTTTATATTACATATGCCTATTTCTTAAACAAATTTTAGATCCAAAATTTAAATCTTTTTTTATAATTTTAATTTCAGTGTTGCAATGTTTTATATTTTTATAAGTATGATCTACCTATATATAATTGCCAATATATAAGATATATAAGTACTATTTTTTATCGGAATTTTTATGATAGAATTAAAGATTATAGTTTATATATGTAGTAATAACATAAATTTTAAATAATACATTTGAAATTTTTTTTATAAAATAATGTTTGAATCGATATTTTTAAGCTAATATTTACACTCCAATATAAAGATAGAAACGAAGGAAATTTCAAGTAATATGATATTTCAAGTATTTCTGTTTGAAATTCCTTTTTGAGTGAATATAGTTAAAGTTCTTTTTTCCATTATTTTCACACTTATATCGACATGAAAGAATTTTAAGCAATAACAATGCATACACACAATGCATAAACACAATAACAACCAAACATGATTTTAATAATACCTTTTAAAAGTTGTTATCAAAAATATTCTTTAATATATTTTGAGATCATGTTTATGAATGTTTTATTTGAAGAATAATAAAAAATAATTTATTAACACATTTCAATGCATCTTTGTTATGTTGGATTTTTATTCCAAATAGTATCAAAACATATATTTTTAAAATTATTATCATGCATCTAAATATTTAAAAGTGAAATAAAATATTTCGTATTTATGCTTCTCAGAATATGAATTAGATTACTAGTTAAAATTGAAATTTAAATTTGAACAAAGCTTTTGGATGTGACACAATTGGAGACAATTTGAAAAAGGTTTTCCAGTATCTATATTTAATCTTATGGATTAAAATAACTGATGAAATTCCATTGGCGTAATTGGATGCTGCAGAAGAATAATAGATAGAGTTTTATAGTATTTTTATTTGAATTTCATGCAATCTTTTCAAAATTTCTTAAATAAAAACCAAATTCAGAAATATATTTTCTTAAAATACGAAATGTAATGGGATAAAAATGATATTAAATCATTATTTTATTTTTCAACAAAATAGATTGTTATTGTCGAATATTTGAAATATACTTTTTTAAATTTATATATCACAGTTCACTTGCAAAAATTGAACGTAAAATTAAGCTAATTCTTAATTATATTTAACTTCTCTTATTTATAAATGACAGGAATTTATCAGTGATTGTTATAGAATTTTTCCTACACGTAGCGATTTCTTTTGCAATGAATAAATTGGAATTATAATATTTATTACTTCCTATTATGTAGTTACAAATTTATTTAATTTAACGAAAAGAAAATTGAGATCAAAGATTATTTTCAGAAGCCTATATATCATAAACTGGAGAAAATCTTTGTTCTTATAAATTTTTGTACAATTATTGTGCTGCATTTATTGTAATTTAACTGTTATTATTATAAATTACTTTCGAAAACGTTGATTATATCACATGATTTATTCTTCTTCATCAATCTAGCCGAAATTAATTTCATCATTTCTGAATATTTGCTCCTTTATATACGTTTATTATTAATCAAAAGCAACGCATAAAAGACTATAAGTAAATTAATAAAAAATATGGTTGCATGTATTTCTGAAAGATTTTTTCTTTGTAGTAACAAATGCTTTAGTATATTCAATATGTCCATTAAAAATATAGTTTAATGTAAAAATAAAATTGATTTATTAATTTATTTTCATACTTCAAAACTCAAAGTGGTTTAATAATTCAAAAATTTAAAATCGATTTGCTCTAAACGTGATGAATAAATAATAAACTTCTACAATGTAAATTTTTGCATTTATAGGATTTAATTGTGAAGCTTTCTGAATTATATAAAGCAATTTAATTTTGAGATTATTTTAAAGTTAGGTCTCCTATTTAAAATAATATTATTATACTATATTTAAATACCGTTTCAGAAATTTTATTTAAAGTAATGCTTTGATTTCAATTTTAATATAAATAAAATTAAATACAATACTCATTCATCTGCTTCATTAAGATAATTTTTAATATATATTATTTTTTAAATTTATTAAATTAATTTAAAATTGTATATCTATTTAAATTAATATTTATCTAATATAAATATTAATTATATTCTCAGTCTCAGAAGTTGAAATGAAACTTCCTTTTTTCATTTCAATATGTACTATGAAAATTGCTAATTATATTATATTGCTTATATTGTCATAGATATTTATTTTATATTTAATTATTTTGCCGTCCATTCTATCTAGTGGTTAGCGTACCTGACTACAGACGGGTGGGACGTGGGTTCGAATCCTGGGTCGGGCATGAATGTACTTTCTCTCTCTCTCTTTCTTGTCTTTGTCCTTTCCTTGTGTGTGAATGGTTGCCTACCCTATAAACGGGTACCTATGGCATGTGTGTACTGAGGAAGTCGGACTCCACACCAAATATTGTTCAGTTGGAAAAGTGGAGCAGCGCACCCCATATTGCCAGCCTGGCTGGCACACGACAGCAACAACATTTGATTGTTTTTATAAAAATGAAATTTATATTTTAATAGTTTTTGTGTCATTATGATAATGGTATTCTAAAGAAATAATACAGACAGACCAGAACAACAGACAGAGAAGTAGAAATTTAACATTTTTAATGAATTACTTTAGATTTTATGTAGTTTTCTCCACTAAAATATTTGATGATTTAAAATTGCAATTAAAATATAATTCTTTATATTTGTAAAAAATTAAGTTTAAACTTAGCAAGATATGGAAAAGCAGAATATAACATACACTTAAATTAATTAATGAATATTCAGAGGCTTAACCATATAAAAATATTATAAGGTATTGATGTATTATCGTGTGACATAAATACAAGATTTAATGTTCATTAAAATACCTTATTGAAACTGGAAATGCTTATTAAAATTCTCACCATTTTATTTTATTATAAAAAGAGTCATATATTCATTTTCTCACTTTTTCAAAATAATTTGGTGATTAGAAAATGTCGTCAGGTTGTCGTAATTGTTTCATTATAGTTTTCTTAAATAAGTAAATTAGATAAAACCAATTATAAAAATATAAATACAATCATTTTAAACATGTTTCATAATCTCATTTTACTTATGAATTTTGAAAATCTACTTTCGAAATTTGAACAATATATAATCACTCTAAATAACTCGTAGTTTTATTATTCCTTCTATAAGGGGATTTTTGATGTTGAAATGTCATTAAAAATATAAATACAATATTTATATAATTTGAAAAAGAAAAATGTGTGTATGTGTGTTCTTTACCTACCCAAAGCTTCTAATGAGAATCCTTAGTTAAGTAATATGTTCTAAATTGTCTCATTATATCGAATAACTATTGCCAAAATAGAATATTGAATATTTTTTGTATTTTCGATCTTTCTGATGCAATAAGAAATTTATGTTTTCAGGAAAACCAGACACAAAATACTAAAAAATTTATTTTATTAAAAATGTACTAAAAATATTATACGACATCTAAACACTTTATTCTTTATATTTTTTATGTGCAACACTTTATTTAAGTGCATGCAGCTTATTTTTAAGGAGTAAGACAAATATTATGCACTGATCATTCAAATGGTAATAAAAAATATTTGATTTTATATAATATTACTCAAAATGATTTTTCCTTGAAATCACTTCTTAGAACTTGGTAAGATCTAAGAAGGAAAAATCATACTCTTTTTCTACCTAAACTACAATTTTTGCTAAATTAATTAATTTTTCAAAATTTAAAATATTATAATTCTGAGAATATCCATTTAAATATTAAGGAAGTAAAGGAATAATTGCCGCATGAGTGGTGTAATTCATGTTTAAAAAATTTTTCTAATATTTTTACTATTAAAATTGTTTTAATAAATAAATTAAAAATATCTGTTTTCAAACATCATCAAAACTCTTTTATAGAATAAATAATAAAACTATGAATTATTTAGAGTAATTTAGTGTTCAAAATTCAATAAATATATGTTCAAATTTTAAAGTAGTTCTTTAAAATTCGTAAAATGTGATTATGAAACTAAAAATGAAGAAATTTCCTTGTTATCATTTATGTTTGTTGGTTTAAGGTTATAATTATGAATTTTACACTGCTATAAATTAATTGTGTTATATTAACAATATATATTTTGAATATTAATTTCTAAAATTATATAAATTGTACCTTACTATAGCAATAAAATCAGTTTATTGATCTCTAATAGAAAATTATATTCAGCTTATAGCAATATAAATTTATTTTCTTTATTTAGTATTCAAAATTTGTATCATAGTTTTTGAAAAAGTAAATTATTGTGAATATATAGACAAAGCCAAGTAAGCCTAAACAACTTTTTTCCTTTCGTAATTCATTCCATCAATATCCGCATCTGATCCTTCGATATTAATTTTTTTTTTCACTTGAAAAAATCAATCTTCTTACATATAGACTATTAACTTGTCTGACATTTTGTGAATTTCATTTTTATTTTTATGTGATCTTTTAAGTCTCTGTGATGGTAGTTTTTGTGGTCATATAAGAATTTTAGAAAATCTTGATAAAGTGGGATTTGAAACTTTTGATATTGGATTTATTGACGGTTTCTCAATAAATCGTTTTTATTTATAATATTCAGGGCATAAAACACTTTTCGCGAAAAGATAAACTTCGTGAACAGAAAATTCTTTTCACATACACTTTTCTTTTTTAGAAAATTTTTTGTAATAATATAAGAGCAATTTATACTTACGGAATTTGTTCTTAGCTTCGATTTAGTTAATGTTTAGGAATAAAAAATCAAAATTTATGAGAAAACGTATTGCTTTAATTAATTTTTAATTGAATTTATTATGATTCCATAAACGATACACTTAATTTAATAACTGTTAGTATAAACATTATATAATAAGTATTATAAGCAACTATATATTTTTATATTTTCTGCTTATCTTAAAAGAAAACTCTTTTAAGACTGAGAATTTGAATTGATAGAATTATATGGCAAGTTTAATTGCATATTTAAATTTACTCACAAATTTTCTATGAACATTTCGTAATATGATTTAGTTGTGAAGTATGTACATATATTAAATATTGACTTAAAAAACATTATTTAATTAATATTATCATTTTTTACCCCAAATGTAAATTTTTAGAGTATTTCTTTTTTAAGAAAAACTATAAAAATATTAAATATTTTAATAATAAAATTTTGTATTTTTTGCAATGCTTCAAGGTATCTTTTATATTATATATGGTGAGAAAATAACATAGAAATTAAATATTATTATTCGCATGTTAGTAAAATTTTAAATAAAATAATTAGTAGACAAAAATGTTTTTGATTATTTAAAAATCTTTTTTTATTAATCAAATAAAAAAAAAGATTATTTAAAAAGATCATTTAAAATTATTTAAAAATCATTTTGATTATTTAAAATTTTTATAGAAAAATCTTTCGTTAAAAAAAATTAATATTTTGAAATAAATTTGGTTTTTTGCAAAGGTGGTCTAATGAAACAAAATAACAAATATATGTAAATTTAAACAATTTAGTCTTTTTCTGAGTGGAAATTTATTATGAAGTTTAGCTTATACATATTTTTTAATATGTATTTTAATGAAATTGCCATGTCTTCATCATAATTTTAATAAAAATAAATAAGTGTTAATTATCTATATCTTTGTAACAACGACTACGTTTACGGAGGAAAATATTCTACCTTCCCCTCACAATATGATCATTAACACCTATGTTAACACCCCTATGAAATTTCGATGCAAAAGAATATTTTGTCAGTTTTATTCACTAATTCATGAAAACAAATTTGTTAGTTCCTCTATAATAATTTTAGCTTAATGAATTATTTCTAAATTTCTGTAAGAGAATTGAGGAATAATAAAATATACTTTATAATAAATTCGAGTTAATTTAAAGTGCAATTAAATGCTTCTTTTGATTACCTAAAGACAAACTTTAAGTAGATATACACTATGTAGGCAAAACTCCAAATTCTTTTTCAATAAAAAAAAATAAAAAAAAGAAAAAAAACTTCCTTTGAAAGAAAATTATTTTAAGTATCTTATTTTTATTTAATAAATAATTAAACATATTTTAAAATTTTAAGCAATAAATATTTTTGTTACTAATCATTTTGAAAGAAACATAAATGAATGCTACTATAGTACAGGATGAAGCAAAATATTACAATAGGAAATTGTGTTTTATTGTTTTCTAACATATATAAAATGTTACATTTAAAGTATCATGATGTCTTGTCTTGTAATGTGAATTATTATATTCCTGTTAATTAAGAATCATTTCATGTTATTCAAATTTATGTTTTCGATTCCATTTTTATAT
>JAPDSC010119898.1:257070-271882 GCA_026290005.1 Latrodectus geometricus | reverse complement strand
TATATTATCCAATAAAAGTAATGTGTTTATAAATTCAACAGTTATTTATAGTGAAGGCAATTTTCAGCACAATAACCAATATGCAAGCTTTATGTAGACACAATAAATTTCCAATTTATATATATATATGTGTGTGTGTGTGTGTGTTTAAATAATAATATTAATTATTTAAGCATAATAAAATATTTACATTTTAAAATATAAAAATATGTGAAAAAATTAGTCCCTTTAATACTAATTAATAATTTTCGAATGAAGGAGGGTATACAAAGTCCAATCCTGTTCAACAACTCTGTGAACCAATATCACTGCTTCAAAATTTGCAGCATCAAGTTTAGTTTGCTTGTCTTACAGCAATCATTTTTATTGACGAGGATTTTTTAAACCTGGGTCATCTATTTAAAGTGGATTCTAAAACACTGCAAATATTCAAACTATTTGTGGGAATCAAATTTAATTATGGTTGAATTAAATGATCTTCAGTTGCTAGCTCACCTTTGCTGCGATAAATAAACTAGAATTTTTTCATTCTCTGAAGATTGATTTGGGATTTGATTTGAAGGGGCGTCTTTTCAAAACTTCGCTTACAGAAATTTTCTAATTTCGTTTCTTTAGATTTCGATTTCTTATACTTTTCAAGGAACTATTTTCTTTAGCGCATGTAGATTAGTGTAATGCACTTCTTGGAGTTCTGTGTCAGCCATTGTTGGATACAATGGGGATGAGTTTTGTTTCTCACGGACCGTGTTTTTGAGAGGTTTTCGCTCTCTCAATACGTTATTGCTTATGAAGAATTCTACCTGAAGGTTCCAGTCCCAAACATTTTCAGCCATTATATTATTGATAATTGATATATCAAATGAACGAGACATTTCTAGAAATGAACCGATTGTTCGAATCAGTAGGAAACTCTTTTAATCAATAATATTTCTTTGATATTGTATTTCCCTTCCAAAATTCTTCAAACATAATACTTTCAGTATGGAAGTCCAGTGAGAATTCAATTCTGTTGACAATGAATAATTATGCATGATGATATCAACTATCTTAAAGTAAGGTCAGCCGCAAACTATCGGCGATTTCGCCGGAAACACCTAGCAGAGCGAAGTTACCGTGAATTCACCGCCGAAGGAATGGGAGGTAACTATGACGTAGATGTTTGACGTCATCGTTCTGTTCAACCAATGAAACTTTTATTTACATTATATTGAAATCTTGTTTTGAATGAGATCGACATCTGAATTTACTCATTAAATTGTAATGCATTCCTAACTGTTTGAAAATTTTATTAAATTTATGGAAGACATTAAATATTGAAATACCACGAGGTTAAATTAAATGCGAGAACAAAGAATAGCAAAAACGTAAATCGAAATTCCCACTGTCGCCGGAACCCTGCCAGATATATTTAACATGCTTGAAAACAAAAAGTGTTGCTCGGAACGCCTATTTTATGACGTTTTCTGACGTCAATCCTTCGCCGTGTTTTCGCCCAGTGTTGCCCAGTGTCGCCGAGCTTCGCCGGCGTCAGTTTTCCGGCGAAATCGCCGATAGTTTGCGGCTGGCCTTACAGCCAAAGTAAAATTTCTTTGTGCATCCAATTTGTTGCCATATATGCAGTGATTTTACTTGAATTATTTTCTCTCATATTTTTCACACAAAATTATTTTCCGAATCAAAATTTTATTAGGAAATTTTTTGAAAGAAAAAAATTTCTCTTGTAAGAAAATTATTATAGAAAAATATAATTAAAACTGTTCTAGCATAATGATTAAATAAAAAAGTGTCTATGATAAATAGAAAATAGTTGACTAAATTATATATCGTTTAATCCAATAATTGATGATGTTAAGAATTTTGGCAGGAATTGAAAACAACAAACGATGCATATTTTAGATAGGGAATTTTTGTTTTAAATAAGGAAAGTAACAAATGTTTTTTATTACCATAAATTTTTAATCTACCTCATTTCAACTATATCATTAATTTATTGTTAGTTTTAGGAATTTCTTATTATTTAAAAACTGCATAATTTAATATAGCATTATATATAGTATTACTCAAAGTACTATATGGTTCTTTATATCTAACAGGTACAAAACAAAATTAAAATAAATATTTATTTATAATAAATTGAAGATAGCCAAAGCGTTAAAGGAAACCTTGAATATGTTGCGTAAAAGATAGAATCTCCAACTCTGAAGAGTGTTACAAGCCAGATCGATTATTAAAGCGATAGCTTCTGAACCCCTTGCATTTCGTTTTTACTATCGTAGCACAAGATATGCGGGAAAACCGCATTTGCTAACAGTTAAAGTTGTAACTAATCAAGTTGCTTTCTTTCCTCCTTTAAGCAGGATTATTCCTAATTCAGTCACTTCAAATTTGACAAATATTATTTATCGAAATATAAATTAAAATTCTGTAGCTATTTCTGAAAAATTAGTAATTTAAAAATATTTTATAATTTCTACAGGAATCAAATTATAAGTAATGTTTCAATTTTTTTTTCGTATAAATTTTAGAAAAATCTATATTGTAAACTAAGTATATTTGAAAATGGAAATTTAAAAAGAACCAAGTATAATGGAATGCTAAAAATATAGCAATTCTAAAATATTAACTAATATTTTGCATTTAATTCCAATTTTATTTCGCTTTTGAGATTAAATAGTACCTTATAAATTTCAATAAACATTTTTGAAATGAGAATTTTAATATTTTTGTAACCGTGAATATTATATCTAACTTATAAAATGACTAAAGAAAATATATAAGTGTTTCAAGGGTTGTGCATTATTTTGTAAAAAATTGCTTTAAAAATTTTATAATTTTAGTTAAATTTTAGGAAAACAATTCTGTGATTATCATAAAAATTGAATTTTTTGGTTTTTCAATCAAGGTTTTTATAATTTATGTATTCCATTTGACTTTAAAAAATGAAAATGGAATGCGAATTTGCATTAGAAGTTTTAAGTAGCAAAATCAACATCTTAATACGCTTTTAATCTAATATTGCATTATTACCATGACAGTGGCATTTTATCATTCAAGATAAATTATAGAAAATTTAGTTCTTATTTGCTTCATAATCTTTAGTCGAATTAATTTTGCTCATAATTTTAATGAAACTTAAATATAAACACTGTGACACCAAAGTTATAATTCTTATAAATATAGTAATGTTCTAGTGATTTTTCATTTTTGAAAAGGAAAATTAATATATAACAACTTACATTAAAGTTAGAATTTTTTATATTCTTTCATGGATGAAATTTACCTCTCAATGGGATTAAGACCCTTTGATTTGATTTCTATCAGAATATTCCACAAAATAAAACGAGAGAAGTATTTTACACCAATAAAGTGTGAGCGTGTAATCGCATACTTTAAAATATAGAAGTGTAAGTCAATTTAGTGAGTAATTTGAAATAAATTCAGAATATGAACTTGTTTCAATACAGTATATTTGTCTCACTTTTTTATTGACTTCAATTAAAATTTTATAGTAATTCTTTCATATTTAAAGCTATAGAGCGTACCAAAAGGTAGTTTTATGTTAGTGGGGATAAGTTGTATCAAAAGACATGGATTTTGCTGTAACAATAAAGTACATCGTAAAAAGATGAAAGGAAGCTATAAACCCTTTCTACCGTGAAAAAAAGCGGTGAGTTTTGTAGTTCCCTTTGCTTATGTATTCTTATAACTGTTCTGTTTACTGCCACTTATGCCTAGCTAAGTTACACGTTGTATCGATTTATGACTGTTGATAAAGTAACAGCAGGTATGCCATTGAAACTTAACACTTGTTATACTTTTTGGTGCTACTATAAAAAAATCTGATAAAATCTTCTGGACCATTTTGTTCGTAAAAGAAACAATTTCCAGAGATTCTAGCTGATTCATTCATCTATTTAGTAGTTAAAATAATTAATTTCTACAAAATTTCCAGTTTTAAACTACATTTAATCAAAATAAGAATTAATTTCAGAATATTCACAGTTTTTCCAGAGATTGTTGCATCAATTAAAATTTTAGAGCAGATTCATATGAAAAGTGATTTCAGCTACGCTTCAAAGCTTTGTATAAAGGTATATTGTATTGGAGCTTTGTTGAATTTCAACTACTTTCTCTACTATTTGTGTGGGGAATATCTATGTGCCTCGTAAAGCAAAACAACTGTTACTGTAGTGGGTTTTCAATTTTAATTAAAGCAGAATTGTTGAATAAAGAGATCAGATCATGAGTTACCTTTAAAAGAATCAATCATTATGTTGAAAGTAATTAAAAAATTGTCATGATCATCTTGTTGTACTATTAAGCATGAAGACATTCATATTATGCACATGATATTTAAATACTACTCTGCAGAAGGCAACCATAACACGGAAAATGCAATCTTTAGCAAAAAAACGTCTATTAAAATTCAGTGAAATGCCTGCAAAACATCCAACTCTAAGTTACTGACGTTTTCGTTTCTGGTAGTGAGATCCGAATGGTATGGTAATGCATTCTCGGACAATTCATGCTTTTGTATGCAGCCTCACAATGATCGTATTAGAATTTCAAAGCAAACTATAAGTATGCTGCCAAATTGTTGTCTAATGAAACACCAGCTTAGTTTTGTGCAATAGCTTGTCTTGGAATTATGCAATTTTCGTCTTTTTCTAGTATGCACTATCAATGTTTCGAATTAAACACTGCTTTA
This sequence comes from Latrodectus geometricus, assembly GCA_026290005.1. Classification (NCBI taxonomy): domain Eukaryota; kingdom Metazoa; phylum Arthropoda; class Arachnida; order Araneae; family Theridiidae; genus Latrodectus; species Latrodectus geometricus. The sequence goes on along the minus strand of JAPDSC010119898.1, from coordinate 267,174 downwards.
ATTCAAAATTTCAGTCACAAAAATGTTTGCAGAAATAAATGAAAAACAAAAACACTTCTATCTTATTTTTTAAAAATAAATTTATTCCTAATTTATATATTTTACATTTCAATTTATTTTTATTGTAAAGTTCAAACTGCTGTAAGTACTGCTTTTTCATTTTTAATGCAACATTCTCACATTATAAATATGAAAATTGTCCTCGAGCTGGGAAAAGTTTAATCAGACATTTATCCTTTCAGTGGGTGGATAAAAACGGAGTACCAAGCATACTTGGGAACTAAACACTGAGGGTTAGCATTGAGCTAAGCATCTAACTGACACATATGTTTCTTAGGCACCTAAGGGTCCTCGGTTAGGAAAATGGACATGGGCACTTCAGGCCTTGATTTCCATGGGGCTGACGTGCCACTAAGTTTAGTTTTGGTTTAGCTTAGTTCTTTATCAGTATTCAAGAACAATCCACTAGAAAGACATCTACAAAAAATTATTTTCAGTTCAAAATATATTGTTTAAAATATTGTCCTTATATAATTAATTAATATAATTCCGGTGGCTTAGGGGTAGAGATTCTTACACATCCGAAATTCTATCCTCGCGCTGAACAAGGTTGACTTAGTTTGTCATGCCTTCAGTAGGTAGATAAAACTGAGTATCAAGCATGCTTGGGAACTAAACCCAGGGGTTTCACGTTAGGTTGACCACCTAACCGGGACGTATGTTTCGTAACCCACAGCTCTTGGTCAAGAAAACAGATATGGGTACTGTAGACCATGGTCTCCGATAGGCAATCGTGCCACAGAGTTTAGTTTATATAATTAAACAGTGCACACTTTGCTGGTTAAATACAGACAGAGAATATAAAAATAAAGGAAATATGTACGTATTGATAATAAGTAAATTTATTCTGGTACAATTTTATAAATTTTCAAGATTTAAATTTAAATTAAACAGTAAAAAGTTGCATTACCTTAGTAACAAAATGTAGTTTTCCTGTACAAAAGACACTTAATTTTTGTCAGAGTCTGTTGAGTTAAAATGACATACACACGTTGAACTTTCATACTATCTAATATATCATTATGGATATGATTAGAAGTTTTAAAAGGAAAAATTTGCTCTGTATTTGATTCTAGCCCTTAAGCATGGTTTAAAATAAATTATCTATTAGCTTTGTTTAGTGACTTCGGTTGATGACAATAGTCTGCAAGAACGAAAATATCAATCAATTTTCAGTTTTACTGCAGCACAGATTAACATTAAAACAAGCATTGTATTTAAATTCGATGAGGTTGGCATTAGATGATGAAGTTCATTAAGTCTTGGCTCTCACTGCGGAGCAGTAGAGGATGCTCATTGGATGTTAGGAAAGGATGCCACAAAATAAATAATTAGTAATTTGTTTTAAGGATTCTCAACGGGAAAAAGGTTCTTAAATAGAAATTTCCTTAAAATTTCACTATAATGATATTTGACATCAGTTAGACAAATTATTTTTATAACGAATAACTTGAAACAGAGGGATTTATAATGAGAAATATTTTTTAAAAAAATTTTTTATGAGGTAAAATAAAGAAAACTACATGAAACTAAAAACAATGGTGTAGTTCCTGTGAAGTATAAAAAAGAGCAATTAAGCACACAAAAAATAACAACTAAAATGAGAAATTTAAAAAAAGTAATGCTGCAGTTAATTTCATTATTTTTAGTTTATTTTTCTTAAAATTTATGGTATAGTTGATGTTTCTGTCCAATATATATATATATATATATATAATTACAATAATTTCACCAAAAAGTAATTCAATATTTCCAGAGGAACATTTGATTTTTAATAAAAACATCCTTTCACGTTGAATATTTAAATAAAAATTGAATGACCAGGTAATATTTGTTTCCGTTATTTTTAACTAAAACATATCAACTGTTTGATGCTTTCCTTCTTATTTTAATAATTTTTTTTTAAATATTTTTATTACGTATTATTATTGTTGTCATAACATAAACTTAAAAATTAAATTTCAATCAAATTTTACTAAAGTTGCTTACTTAAATCTTTCTATTCATCAGATTAATTGTATCCTACAGCTTTCTGGCACACTTTTTAGATTTACTATTGTTATTTTAACTTCACAGCCTTTTTTTTTAGCACGGTTAAGTTTTAATGTGGTTTCATTCGCTAAATTTTTTACAATGAAAAGTGCTAATAAGCAATGCAAAAATAAATAAATAAAAAAAATTAAAATATAATAAATAAATGAATAATATTAAAAAAATCTTAAAAAATTTTAAAAAAAGTTTTCAGGAAATCCATATATGTTAGAATAACATTTATTTTCATCACATTAATACTTTTTTATTAAAATTTTCCTTATTTTCATGAATAAGTAAGAATGGTTTATACTCAGAAAATTTTTTATACAAACCTTTATATTTTGTAAGAAAAAATGAAATCTTTTGATTTCATCATAGTTTAAGAATAAAAAAGGAAACATTTTATATGCACACCTCTGCGTTTTACCTTGCCCTCCATGATTCCAAAAATTAAAAATATTCATGTCAGTTTACACACACCTCCCGCACGTAAGTGATTGCCAAAGCTGAAATTCTAGTGTCAGAACCTTTTCATCAGACGTGTCAGCATCGCACCAGTCAGCACGAAAAAGTCTATCAAATGATCTGGCCGGGTGGGCTCTTCCAAAGCGAAAAATAAGAATTTTTTGCCCCTCTTCTTACCCCTACCACTAGATGGAGACGGGTGTCAGTAATACAGGTCTTTTGTCCCCCTTGCAATTACCGTTTTAAAAACCACGCCGCTAACTCGCTTTTTTTTTATTTGTTTCAACCGAGCCGAGTAGTTGAGCTTTCCCGTTGTTTTGGGGGGTAAGAAAATACTGTGAATTACTTAAGATATTCATTCTGTTGTTTGTATCACAGATTGAAGTCTTCTTTTTGGTTCTCATATTTTTATAGTTTACTTTCTGCATCCCCTCTTTCCGATCCCCTTGAAAGGAGCTGGGATTACATTCGGCGGTAGATTATTAAATCACAATCTAAACGGAGAGAAATGATGTTTTTGCTTTCTTTTTATTTTATGTTAAGTGTTCGATGTAATGTCTCTATTGTAATAATGGCACTTCATGTTACAAAGCTATCTATTTTATTGAAAGAGATGAAAAAATATTTCAAAATTTTTTTTTCCTGTAACCTTGTATTTGTTAGTGATATAGTGTGTAATAATTAATAATAATATTTTAAATCAAAGCAAATCAAATTTTAAGTAGTTTTAAGAACAATAATTTAAATAGTTTTAAAGATATAAAATATTGTATATTAAATATATTAATGCATGTTACTAGTAAATAATAATGTAACAATTATAAGAAAAGTGGCATAAACTTTTCAAAATTAATTAAAGTAAGTTACAGTAATGTTCATAAATACTTTTCTTTCATGCTTTTTTGTTTTATATTAAAGATAATTAATAATAGCATTTATTGTTAAATATTTATCTGAGTATTTAATATTTCTTGGTAGAATATTGTTTTGTTATGAAAATATTATTTTTCTCAATAAAAGAAGCATTCTTAATCTTAATGTATATGGAAACATTTTAAGCATCTTTTTCTAATTTTGCATTAAAGGGAGTAATTTAGAAAGATTACTTTAAAAATTACAAAATTAAATTACTTATTTATGATAACCGACTTTACAAATTTATTCCATTTTTAAAATCTTCTATTTTACAAAGGGAAAGGACATTTTATTTAAATAAAAGTATACATGGAAAAATGAATATTTTCTTCAAATGAACTTTTAAAAATTAAACATTGAATGATAAGGATATAAAGCTGTTTCTTCCATGCATTTCTTTACAATAAAATCTCTCAATACTGATAAAATATCTCACATTATTGGTTTTCTACTATATAGAAGCATTCAGGTTTTTCAAATATAGAGGAAAACAATAGATATGTGTGTGTGTGAAATAAAATATATATAAATGAGAGATGAAATATATATACGTACTTCGAAGTATACGTAGAAATGTTGTGTAATGTAAATTTGCGTAGCTCGAAAAATTCAAAATAAGTTTTAAAATATGCTGTTTAAAGTATCAAAATTCTTCACTTCCTAATTTAAATCGAAGGACATCCTTTTTAAATGGATACAAATCTTTATTATCACTGGTTTTAAAAAAAATATAAAAATTTTCACAATGAGAATGTAGTTAATTATATACATTTTAAGCTCAGAAATTTTTATTTCCTCTTATTAATTATGCTCGAAACAGAATTACTCAACAATAGCTTTACCTGCCTCTTCTCGGGATCAGTGGAACTGTAAAAATTGACTTTGGTTGTCAGTGTAACTTTTTCTTAAGAATTGGATTGCAGCAGATTACTTTCTCTTGAATTATGCACAGCAATGAACAGGTTATACCACTTTTCTTAAAACTGCTCACGAACAATGATCTTTGTTGGAGCAAGATATCATACTGATTATTTCATCATGAGCAAGATGTAAATTAGTCTGAACAGTGATTAAGTAATCGTCTTGGCGAAACTTGAAACAATGATCCATTTTAATTTATTAGTAATCCACCCTTGAAATTTTACAAACGATGACCCAAAGTAATTGAAATGTAGTTTTAACAGTAATGAATTGTTTTTGAAAAGAAATATTTTAATATGGTCAATTTAAATCTTTACCAAATTTAAGAGTAATGAAACACATTTAGGGTGAAGTTTTCTATCTGATGATATATTGAGTGTTGAGATAATTAGATCCTTGAACTTATTATTTTTAGAACATTTTTAACTATTGTTCTAAAAATAATAAGTAATTCCTGAAACTTTCCTGTAGATGCCCAAATATTATTTCGTTAATTTCTTCAAAAGACTTCTAAATTATTATTTTGACGCATAACATATAGTGTTAAATGATAGGCCCAATTGATTACACATTTATCCATAAACCTTTTCTTATTGCCTTGTACTGGAATATTAGTTGATCTCTGACATGTAAAGTAACATGCAAGAGTTTGCATAACTATTCTTTTCATAAACTCAGGGTTATTATAGTTATCAAATACTTCTAACTAATGCATTTTGTTGTTCTAAAACCGTTTTAAATTCTGCATACAAAAACAATAATAAGTTTTGAAAACGTGTTTATGTTACTAGTAAACAGAGAATCAACTTTCTCGAGTATCAATTTGCTATTTGGAACTAATGAAAATCTTCAGTGACACTAGTATAGCTAGGCATGTTTTTTGTGGTTCTTCAGATGTTTTTAATAACAAAGATTTTAATGTCAAATAATTAGGAATTGGATCATTACTTTCATATCGTTATAAATTATTACGTGAGTATATGGCCAGTGAAACATCCGTTGTAAGCTGTTACATGAAATTCAAATTTCGACTTTTTACTCCCAAGATTTACAACAATTAATTGTCTCAGCTTTTCAAGGCTCAGTTTTAAAAATATGTGGTAAAGATCTCTCTCTCTCTCTCTTGAACTAGCTTAGAAAAGTTAAAATTTCCAAAGAATTCTCGAAAATTCATTCCAAATAAAAAAATTTTATTTGAGAAACCTTTAAATTTTATTTTAGAAATCATTTTACCTAATGATATAATCTTTATAAATTTTGTCAGCAATTCACCCAGATTGTCACTCAACTTTTATAAAAATTGTTTTTGGCTCTTGCTGTTAGCTCAAAATAAAATAAATAATTTGATTTCTGAGACACCGGCATTTTTTATGAGCTTCAATATAATATGTAAGAGTTGCTTAGTTTGTTTATTTCTCTATGATTACTTTTTTGTTAAAAAGAGAAATACGATTGGAATCTGCATTTAAAAATGGATTCCGAATCATGGGAAGTATCTATGCCCGTGATAAAATCGAACCAATGAACTATTGAATTGAAACCCAAAGAGTCAACTATTCGGCAAAGCTAAACTAAATTAAACTATGGCACGACAACTCATTTGGGAGCTAAGGCCTACAGTGTCTACATCTGTTTTCTTGACCAAGGGCTTGGGTTGCGAAGCATATATCCCAACTAATTAGCTAACGCGAAATCTCCAGTGCTTAGTTTCCAAGCCTGCTTGGTACTAAGCTCATCTTACGTATATCGACCCACTGAATTGAAAGGATGAGTCGACCTTTCCTCAACCTGTGGATAGAACCTCAGACTCGTGCGTGAGGGGCACAAAAAGCTGCCACTACGCCACTGAGTTTGCAACTATTCAGCTACTTGCTCAAAATCCATGGAGAAACGTTCAATATCATTTCCTGATTAATTAAAAGAGAAATAGTTTCATCATCACAAATCTTACGGGTAATAATTGAATTGGATTTGCATTTTAATTAATGTGATTATTGAAAATTTAGTCAAATATTGAAGGTACAAGAAAATAAGGCTGCTTTACTATGGTCAATTTAAATATTTACGAATTATTGCCAGTAATTGATGAATTTGATAAATTTATAAATATGAGACTAATATTTAAAAGACTAAGTGAGCAATATTTCATATGTTATCTAGTATAATATAATAACAAAAAATAACGGTTGTTCTTAGATTTTTTGATGAATATACCAATTTATTTATATATCAAGTTTAATATGAATCTAATTGGATGCATATATATATATTTTTAAATGTTAGTTATAAAATTTTTTATGTAGTTTGAGGGGGGTTTAATGTGAATAAATTAAAATGTATTCCATATCTTGTGTCATTACTTCAACTTTTTTATTATCCTTTTACTAATTCAAGCTAGACTCACTGTTGAATATTACAAAGATTTATATTTGCAGTCATTAACTTATAATAACATGATAAATATTATACCATCAATTTATCACTTTAATTGAATAATTACCTTTATTAGTTTAAAACTTCTTATCCAATTAAAGCAAAAATTTGTTTATTATTTATAGATTTGTTAATAATAACAAAATTGGTAATGAGGAAAAGATTCATCACTGAAAGACATAAATCCTTTATTAGCCTTCATTTTCATTATTTACAATAATTGAGTCTTAGATAATTACAACTAAGGTATTTCTGCAACAAAAGTCATGTATGTTATTCCATTCTAATAAATAATAATTTTATTTTTTATTCAGAAATATTGTTGATGATAATTTTCAAACATGATTGTTTATGGAATTCATATTGGTTAGATATAATAATCAATTTATTTTAATCGTCTTTATGAATATAAAAATATGAATACCGAACTCAAAAATTACTTAAACCATACTCATTCAAACAAGATTGGTGTAACTCCTTAAAACTATTCGTATGTCAATTTTTCTACAAATTGATATAAAGTCGTAATGTTTTTAGTTCATCGAAGTTTTTAAGGAAGTACATCGATTGTATTTATATTTAATAGGAATATTTACCATTTAATCATAGATATTTTCAGCTAAGTGTTATATCATTTAATAATAAAATCTAAATATTTGACGACCACATCCTGTCTGTGTAACCATTCATTGTGAAATTCAATTTCTGAAACATGATGCAATCTAACTCTTTAATTTGAGGGTGTGAAGAAACAGAGCTCTAATTTGTGGTTCGTTAAATTATGAACTTTGACTCAACGAAGTTGCTGTCTTAAGAAGAAAAAGACTAAATGCATTGCACCTTTTAAGAGCTTCTCCCCCCCCCCCCCCGCGTATTGTGTAGTGCATGTAACGAATATTCGGCGTGATTTCCTTTGTTTGATTGCCTAAGTAAAATGTGAGTCAAGGTGGAAAGAGACAGGAAGTACAAAAAAAGTTAAAGTTCAAAGGTGAAATATATTAAGAAATCCTAGAGTATAAAAAACTGAAATTCTTCAAAACTCTGCACTGGAATTATTGCTAGAGCGATTTTCAATGACCATGATATGCTTATAAATAGAGATGCACAACGAATAATTATTGTTACAGATTAATCAGAGATGCTAAGAATAGATTCGAGAATTTCACGAACTGCTATTGTTTTATTCACTTAGAGTTTGTTCCAATATATAGTAATTCAAGTAGTTTGTTTAATTAAATAAATTTCAGTTAAGAGAATATAGTGTTACAGTATTTTTCTTTATTATTATTTACTTTGCGTATTAATCTTAGAACAATGTGGATAATTTAAAAAATGGTTTTAAAACATTTTGAAATATTGTAAATTTAATTACTATCAAACTTTACAATATCTGGTTCTAATTGCTAAAAAGTTTTTACTATTTTATAACAATACATTAAATAAATATTTTGAAAAATTATTAAATAAAAGAAATGCAATAAAAATTGCATACATCTATAAACTATAACTATTAAACGTTACTAAATAATAAATTTAGTTAGATATTAAATTAGAAATATTTCATTGAACTTTAGCAATTTTTTTTTTTGCCAAAATTGTTAGTAAAAAATTTAAGAAATATTCCCTTTAATGAAGAGTTATTATATTATAATTAAATAAGAAGAGTTTGAATTCTCTAGTCCATATCTTGATCTGTAAGAATTTTGAAAAATCAACTGTCTTTTATAATTAATAAAATAACTTCAAAAATATGAATTATAGTAAGAAGAATTTGTTTTCATAACTGCATTGAAATAAATATAAGCTATATTTTATAAATATAAACCTTTTTAAATATTTAATTTTTTTTAAATATTTTTTTAAATATTTAATTTTGCGTTATTTTTTCACTAAATTCAAATATACTGAACTGAAAAATTATATTGAACTTTGTATTGAATAATAGGCAGTAGCATCTCAGAAAACCTTTTAAATCAATAGCTATCAAATTAATAAAAAAATAATAATGAGCACATGATATAATCTCTAAATTAAAAATAAAAAAAGGCATCTTTCATTTATAGAATTTTATTTCCAAAAATAAAGAGATTTTAAATTCAGTTTTTTTAATCTACAGGTATATATTATTTTTAAAAAAATGCGTCATATTTGTAGTGTTTCTCTCATACAATTTCTCTATAATATTCTTAATGAAGTTTAAAATTATAAAATATTTTTATTTCTCGAAATACATTTAAGGACAAATTTGATACTCACATTTACTTAGTAACCAGTTTTTATGTTAGCATTATTCAGCTTAAATAAAAATGTCTTTGAAAATAGAATTGACACCGATAATTTAAACGTGAATAAAATAAAAAAAAATCACTAGGCATTTTCAAAACTTATTGTGGTTACAGTTACATTTTATTGTAAAATAAGAACCTTGAGAGCAAAATTCTCGAATGCTATTCTCACGCAAAACATTTCTTCGATTAAATTTTTTGAAATTATAAAGATACTCGTATAATAGTTAAAGAAAGTGATTATAGTTAAAATTCTCTCTCTTTCACTGCAAACAATTAACAAAAACTATCTTTCTTTTATGGATAATATGAGTATAGCTTTTCTACTATGTTATCTTTATTTATGTTAACTATTTATACGGTTTCTGTTTTTACAGCAGGTGAATACGATGATTAATAGCGAAACACATTTTTGAACATATATATGTTTCATATGTTGTCGCAGAAATTGTAAAATTGCTTTTGTAACAAATGCAGAAAATAAACATATTACTATTGAAATCAAATTTTCTGTTTTGGTTATTTTAGTAAAAATAGAAAGAGAGATGAAAAAAAAATATTGATCCCAAACTGTAATATAACATTAAAAAGCAATGAAAAGTGAAGCAAATCGAAACATGATGGTGGGAGACATGTTGTTTATTTGACATTACATACATGTTACTGGAATACATTTTTCAGAACAAACACCAATGTAATTAAATATACAAAAGCTTAAAAATTAAAGGAAAATAAACAAAGAATATATATATATATTGGGTTGTTCTGAAAGTTATTTCGTTTTATATGAAAATGATAAACGTATAGCGAATAAATATTTTATTGAATTGTATATTTTCAATTCTAGTCCAATACCTTTTACCATTTTTCTGGTCGTAGCATGCTTTCATACTCATAGAGACTAATTCAGGTGGGAAAAACGAAATGACTTTCCGAACAACCCAATATATATATATATATATATATATATATATATATATATATATATATA
>JAPDSC010119898.1:224190-257060 GCA_026290005.1 Latrodectus geometricus | reverse complement strand
TATATATATATATATATATATATATATATATATATATATATATATATGGCAGAGATAAGATTCGATCATAGTTATTATTAAAAAAAAGAGAGATGGGAACTTCTTTGCTACTTTCTGCATGTTGTTTGTCGGGATGAATATTTTGAAATTGCCTGATGGATAGTCAAAAAGCTAGTAGCAATTCCATGGAAAATGAATATGCGCAGCAGAATATTTTCAAGCTAAACTTCATTGATAATAGTTTATATTCATATATCCCAAGGAAAGAAACCAGAAAACTCCCAAGCACCCACTTCAAAAAATGGCATGCAGAAAAAAGAAACACATCTCCGTTCGTTAATATCGAACTCATGTCCTTTAACTCACTGAGGAATTTTCTAGGTTTCCTCTATTGTGAAACCTAAACAATATGAGAACTATTTATAAAAAATCTTTCTGGAAGGCAATAATGCATAACTGATTGTAAAAATATCTAACAACAGCTTTTGGTTATTAAATTATCTCTTACACAAGTCAAAATTAATAAATAATATTTTATCGTGACTGTCATCCATATTTTCAATATCTGAAGTCTCATTTAAATGGGTAAAAAAACTTTTTATATGAAACTTAGTACTCTATATGATAGTTTGGAACTAATTTCGAACATATGATTGAAATATATTAGGAATTTTGTGGAAAGCTACAAAAAAGAATTTTATATTCTCACAGTAGAAGAAAAACTCTGAGATTAAGATCTGGGTACTTATATATTTTTAGTATATTTTATTTGGATACATAATATATTCTTACATACCACTACAAATGCTTCTTCATATATATTGAAAAATTTATAGTGGGTTTGATCCTATAAATTTAAATTTATGATCATTATTTTATTCGATGGATAATTTTAACCATTATCAACGATTTAGGCCAAATTTAACCATTTATCAAAAAAGTTTAAGAACAAACATTAAATTAAACAACATTTTGATATAATTTCGATATTTTAAATAATTTGAACGATATATTTCGTATTAAAATATCGTCTTTAATCTAAAATAAAAACGAATACAATAAGATAAAAAATCTTTAATACAAAAATAAGAATTTACCATTAATTTAATGTTTCTCAATTAATATAATCACATGTATAATCACAATATAATCAAATGTTTAGTATTTTATTTTGTTATAAGTTTTGGGTGCATAAAACTATTTGATTAAAATTATTTTACAAAAAGTTAGTCATGAGCCGTTCACTACATCATTCAGAATAAAAATTCTACTCGAGCGATTCTCTACTAATTGATTCGAGCGATATTTTTTATGCAAACATGTGCATCGTTTAGCTTTATACATTTTTTTCTTCCTAAGGAAGAAGCTAGATATGTCATTGATAATAAATTGTTTAATTTTCATCTCTTTACTGATTTCAAAAATTCTAGAGAACATTACTCTCCTGCACTTTATCATCAAGTTATTAGATTTAAATTCATTACTTTTGATTAAAAAAAATATAATATATTGTGATTATTGTAATCTTATAAGCGAAATAATTTGTACATTTATAAACTATCGTTGGTTTCATACTACATAACATAAGTATTGAATTAAAATGATATACACCTAAGTCTGTTTTTACACGGTCTTTTTGTACACGGTTTTGATATAACACGGTTTGAAAATTGAATATTTTTAATTTTTTTACACGATTTTATTCCATTTAGCACGATTTGAAATTTTATGTACTTAAATTTTTTTTGTCAAATTTAATTTTTGCGAAGTATGTTCATATCACAAAAAAGTATTTATGAAAGAAAAAAGTCTGAAACCATCGATAGTATCGATAGTTTGCGAACACTAGCTTAAAGATTTAAGTGAATTCCCCTTTAGCGTGTACAAACAAGTAGGGGAATTCCCTTTATGTGCATACAATAAAATTTACTGGTCAGAGCAATTGAAACGTGTTAATATTTTGTGAACTGTTAATGCAATAAGACGTGTTTGGTAAAGAAATTTTTTGCAGGCAAATTTGATTTTCCATTAAATTTAATTTTAACGCATTAAGATAAAAGGTAAGCCAAAAAATATTTTGTATTTATTCAGTTATTTATGTTTTTAATTTTGTTAAATATTTTATGTATCCCTAAAAGGAAATGTCAGATATAAAACTAAAACGGAAGGCAATTTCTTTGGAAATCAAGATTAAAATTTTAGATCGCCTTCGAAATGGAGAAGGCTCAACTGCTCTTGGTACATTTAATTTATATTACTTTTAAGATTAGAGTGCATAACTTTTTTATCATTAATTACTATGCTTGTGAAAATAAGCATTATATATTTGATTTAATAAAATAAACATGAATTCTTGTTCTTAAAAATTCTTGTTTTTCACTAATTTTAATAGGTTTTAGAGATTAGGAACAAATCACCCATTTTTGTATAAGATCAATGTCTTTTTTTACACGTTTTTTTTACACGGCTTCTTCTGGAACCAATCTACCGTGTAAAAACAGACTTAGGTGTATTACTATAAAATACTGCTTCTATAAATCAGTGTCCATCATTAGAAAAAAAGGGCATTTTTGATGTTTGAAGTTGAGAAAAATTCATTAGGTAGGTTGGGTTTTTTTAAAATATGTTTCTATTGTTTATTTCTATCAGTTAAACGCAGCCTACAACTGCTTTAGCTAGGACTACAGTTGTTTGACGAGGTTGACACCTGAAGTGGCATACTCTTCTTCATATTATATTGAGAGAACACCTAGCTTTAAAAATTAGTAACGTGCTCATGTCTTTTCCAAACAATTATCTTTTACTAGATTATCGATATTAATTATCGATAATAATATATAGATTACTAGATATTGGACTTATTATTTTTGGGTAAAAAAACTATCGTTTTTTCCTTCAATAACCATAACTACTGAGATAATTTACTGCGTGTTCTTCATTTTGACTCTGCAAATATGTCCTGTTATAACGTGAGTTAAGCTTAACTTGCAATTTTAATTCTAATTTAGTACTCAAAATTGAAGATTATTAGACACAAAAATGTCAATCTTCTTTCAAATGTAACTATGATGTCTTCAAGTATAATTTATAAATAACCTACTGTTGCGATATTTTCTTCGAATATTATTTTGTGCCAAAAAGCATGCATTTAATAGAAAAAAAAATCTTCGTCAAACACTAAGTCGAATTAGTATCAAGCGTTCTATATTCCTTTCCAAGTTGTACAACAAGCACCACCTTGGTCAACATCGACTTCGAGGAGGTAACGAGCGGCGCCTTCTTTGATCTCTAAAATTTCGCCCCCAAAAATCATAAAAGAAGAAAATAAGTTAAAAAGCGATTTGTTTGGAGCATCCCACTTTGCCAATATTTTATGTGCTCGCAGCTGGCAGTTCCTTTCGGTCCCCGAGGACACGAGGGGCGTAATCGCCCCACACGATTTTTAGGTGGTTCTTCTTTGCGGTAGAACAATCCCATTGTTTGGCGAGCGCAAGGAAATTGAGCGGTGTTTGAATTTTTCGGTTGTAAAACAATTTATTGCGTGTCCTGAAGGAGTCGGGACTCGTGTGTGCAACAGAGAATGTCAAGGGCACGTGGCGTGGTTTTGTTTGTGTTTACATTCACTAGAGTGCACTGGAAATGCCAATTCTCATTTCAAAGACTTTTCTTTAAAGTGGACAGGATAGTGGATATAAGTTTCTTAGATAGTGAAACAGTAATGTTTCTTCTTTGAATGAATATAAATTTAAATAAATACAATCAGTTATAATAAAATACTATTAAGTTCAATTTTATTATTTGGAATGAAATATTGATATAAATAGGAATGCCTTAAAAGATGTTAGAACGTAAATCATTTGTAATCACTCAAATATTTTCAGATGAAGTAGGAAATTTTCTACAAAAATGTGTTAGAATTAATCAAATTAGAATAATAATATATGTATAAATAATATATTGAGAAAAATTATTCACGTAAAAAAACATCATAATAATTCAAAAATTGCTCATTTCCCCCGTACTCTAATGAGGAAAGGTATCATATTAATGGCTTGACTGGAGCGGGTTTGATACTTGACTCAACTGAAGATCATTGTGCAGAGAGGGCTTATAGCTGTAAAAATTCCGTACAGCCCAATGTCCTTGCATTGGTGTGGTGTTGCTTTGAAAGGAGGATGTCAACTCGGGAATCCACCTTTTGTGATTTGACTGTGATTCAAAATTAACAAGTGATTGACTGCAGTTAGCAGCCTCAGTCGGCAAAAATAGACAGCTGGAAAACGTCTAGCAATATCATAATTTAACTCGTCAATAAGTGCAATATCTCATTTCAGCAATTTTAAAATCTATTTATTAAATTTAATAATATAATAATTATATAAAATCTTAAAAAATTAAACAATCCAACTTTATAATTTGAAAATATCTAGAAAGTTTCCTGTGAAAAATATCTCATTTTACTTTTCACTTAGTGTATATTTAAAAACTTGGTTCTTAATGTATTCAAATAATGAAAAATCTCATATTATTATTTTAATAAAAAATGAGCTTTATAAATTTAAAAATCAAACCTCATCTGGAAGTTTTTATCGTTTGAATGTTCACACAATTTTTTTTATTGAATTAAAAATTTCTTGCATTTATATTTTCTACTTGTTTTGAGCATTTAGTTAGATCAGAAAAATTATAGCGATCCATTTGCATCGGTCTTAAATAATCTTTATTTGTATAAGGTCAGCTAAATTTAGAGATTAAGAGAGCTAATAAACACCTGAACACAAATTCATTCAATTTTTCATCTCCCATCATAGAGTAAAATGGAAATTTAATTTCGATGATATTTCATTTATTTTATATTTGTGAATCTTTTTATGTTTGTAAAATTAAAAATGACAAATTCATTAATTCCTCTGAATATAATTGATTAACGTTTCTAATTTAAAAATTAATATTGATTTTAATTGCATGGTAATTAGTGACAATTTACGGTGAATATCTAATAAAACACTTAGAGACTAATTTCTGAAATGATAAGAAATGCACGATATTGTAAAACATTCGTATCAATTTTCAAAAACTCAAATGTTCTGCATTTTAGACGAATGCGATTTAGAAAAGTGTAGAAAAGTAATTGGTCTTATTATATAATTGATAAGAAAGTAATAGATAAAAAACAAATTATTTTATTGTAAATGTTTTAAAAGTGAGTAAAGTTAAGAGAAAATTTCTGGAAGTTAAGAAATTATAGTGATTCTGCTTCCTACGATTTCAAAACTTTTTCATAGTTTTCTTACTAAGACAAATAAACAACAATTCTTTTAATTGTATATACATATATAGAATTGTTTACTTGAAATTGAAAAAAAAAATACTGTGGATTTTAAGGGGGGAAAAAAGTAAAAGATCATTGTAAAATCTTTTTGTGACAATATTTCTTAGAATTGATATGAATCTTTAATGATAAATGATTCAAGAATTACCCGGATATCATAAATATCAAATTACTAAAATTATTTTTATAACTAAAACAGATTATATATATATATCGAATTCTCACTTAAAAATAACGGTTTTTAATAAAAAGAATATTTTATTTATACTTGAAAATAAACTTCAGTTTATCTTAAGCAATTAATAATAGATTTTTCTTAAAATTAATTATATTAAATTAATTTTAAGGAAAATCTACTATTAATAGAGTATCAAGTGAAGTTTATTTTCAAGTATAAATTCATTCAATGAGCAAAAAATGCTTTCCCAAAAAGATATTTCTAGTTTATAACACATTCCTTTATTTTATTGCGACCATTACATGAATTATTAAATATTAAAAATTTAAATAATGTATTATAATAATATAAATAAAAATTTTCTTTTTTTATTTATATTATTATAATATAACAATATAACTTGGTATAAGATTCTATATACCATTCAATTAACCCTTTGAAATGTAAAGGTTTCTATGACTAAAAATCTGAAGGTTTTCTAAAACGATGGTGAAGCATAATTGATAAACAGTGGATATCTAAAAGGTGATCATAACAAGATACAGAAGCTTCTTCACTGATAACTGTAAGAAAACTTTTCAACAATGATAAATAGTTATTCTTTATTTGAGATAAAAATGCCTTTTATGAGAGTTTACTTTCAAGCATTCGTAGATGCTATGTAATAAAAAGGTTTTGCAGTATTCATTTTCGATATGAAAAAACTTACATAAAATAATTTTAAGCACAACAGATTAGAAATTTCATTTACTATGATTGTTTTTTAATTTGCTTTTCTCACAACACTTAAAAACCTTAAACTACAATTATACAACAGAATTTAATAGTACGGTAAGAGTTATACGTTGTACTAACATTGATATAAAAATATTATATTTAACACACTCATTTTCTAAGCATTTGTTCACAATAAAATTAATTATTCAAAATAGTTTGGATATTCCTTACTGCATTCTAAACATTCTTTAATTAGTAATCACAATGAAAACAAAATTATAAAAATACGATAAATGCAAATGTGAATCATTTCAGTAGACTGTTTTATTAATTTTAATTGAACTATCATTTAAAAAGTTCAATTTGACAATTTTACTAACAAGTGGCATTGATGGGGGTAGATAGTCTTCAGCATTCGACCATTTGTCGCCTATAAGACAGACGTAACTATTTAGCTTTGTGGTTTCAACCACAATCGAAGAAAAGAATAAAACTATGTATGTTCAAAACGCAAAACTGTTACACTATTATGCTAGCAAAAATACATTCCAGGTATCAAAACAATAAATGTATATTGTTATTTTTAAAATAAATTTAAGTTAAAAATTAAATTTGAAAATTAAAGTTGTAATAGAACTTAAAATCATTGACATATCATTCTTTTGGTATACATCCTGAAAATTAAATGACTCTAGTAAGTTACATGCACCTCTAATTTTAAGATATAAAAATTATTCATCAGTAATAATATGTTTTCTCTTGTAAAGGATTGAATTTAATTTCATTCATTAAATATTTTAATGAAGAATATATATTTAGCATGCAGGAATTGATTTAATCGACATAAGGGTTATTTTGTAAATAATTCAAATTTTTTAAAAAATGCACCAAATAAAGTGAAATAGAATTCCAAATTTAAAAAAGAATTATGTAAGGATGATAAGCAATTCTTATAATCTTCATAGTGTTTATACGGCTTTGACAATAATTATTATTTTCTTGAAAATTTTGATATTATACATTAATATCAAGCAATGAAATATGTTGCATAACAAAAGTAACCTTTTTGTAGATTTTTTTGTACGAAATTATATATTTTCATGATATTTAGAAAAGTTGTTTTAAGAAAATAAAAATTTTACTGAAAATACTAAGGTGATAATTATGTAATGTTACAAATAGTTTATCCTTAAAATAATTATATAATAGATAACTTGAAAAAATATGGTTAAATGTAAGATAACAAATTATTTCTAAGCGATTTGTTAAACTATTTAAGAAAAATTAGAGCAATAAACTCTAATTATAAAATATATTTTAAAAAAACTAATGTACAGTAACCTTATATTTTAGAAAAACAAAGTAATTTAGGCGAATGTTTTTCAAGCAATTTCTTAAATCAAATACATCTTATTATAAAATTCCTTTGAAAGTGAGAATTTCTAATATCAGATAAATCGTTTAGTTAGATATTTCATTCTTTCCCCATTTAAAGATACCTTATTCACTGATTTTGTTTTAACTTTTTTACTTTATTTTCTATGTTTTTGCTATTTCGAGGTCTTTAGTTATGAAACTGTGAACGTACTTTAAATAAAGAATAGAAACATCAAGAACATCAAAATTTCACTTAATTTTTACTCAAAACTGCAAATAATAATTGTAATTGAGAGTAAAATAGTTTGATAAATATTAATAATCTTTTTATAAATATTATGTTTATGAGCTTAAAATTTAAATAATGTCTTTTATTTAATTATGAATTTCGGTTACATAAAAATAAAAATACTTAACGACTAAATAAACATGACAAAAGATGAGGAAGTAACAACTGTGGCAGTGTGTAACAATATCAAATTGTCTCTAATCTTTTTTTTAAATTCAGATCAGTTGAAATTAAGTCAGAAAAACTTATAAAAAATAAAACTTTTTCTTATATTTTTCACGCAATGCAATAAATAATAAAGATTTGTTAATTCACGCATCGGTGAGTTTCATTTGTTACTCACTTATATTGACTTTCCGCTTGTTTCATATTCATGCACTGTTTCATTTTTTGTTTCCCTTTCCTAGCGAAGATACTAATCAAAAATACCGATTTCTTCTGAAGAGTTCATAATTCTTCAAACGTTGAGAAAGCAAAAACTGCTTATTTTTCTCGGATATCACAATTAAATTTCATTAAAAATATATTGTTAAATATCGTGTATGTCACACAATAAATTCAATTTATATGATTTTGAATTTAGTATTCGACATAAGAAATTTATCAATACATATTTTCTAACTGTAATTGATTTTCATCTGTCATCATAATTACCAATGTGCAATAACTAAAAATATTTTCATGATAAATTCAAATACCCGCTTCTTCCCATTTTTGCATATATGGTTACATCATTTCAACTAACGATATAAAACGAAAAAATATAACAGCACATTTTTTTAGGAAAATGATTTATAAAAATCTTAATTTTTTATAAAGTGATATATTTTAAACTCACTAAATGTTTGTTATACTGCTAATTATAAGACCATAATTAATTAATTTCATGAAGTAAAATTGCAGAAGAAATTAGGAAAATATTATGATATTTTTAAAGTAATAAATTTTAAGCAGAATTTTTTAACAGTTTTCATTCAGATTAGAAAAATAAGCAGATTTTATTCAGAATCGGTTCCGTGTTTATGATTTATAAGATTTTGAATATATGATGAAAATTCATAATTAAATGATATTTTTGTACATTAATTATCTAAAGAAACATGTTTTCAAAATCACAATAAGATTAATTTTTATCATATTTTTCACATTAAAATTTTAGGCTGTAGTTATATTATTTTGACATTATATTAGTTATAATAATATTTCTGATACTTAAAAAAGTCCCGAGGGCATATCTCATAAAAGTTAAAATAAGTAACTGAATAAAAGACAATAAGTATTATAACTCTATTGAAACTAATTGGTTTAATTAAAAACCTGAAGTCAATTAATAAAAAAAATTGTAACCTCACCACAAGTTCATTACAAATTTTTTAAAATATTATTTTCAATCTGCATTGTACTTAAGATTCAAGATGTACTTTTATAGCTTATTTATTTGAAAAATGTTTATATATATATATATATATATATATATATATATATATATATATATATATATATATATATATATATATTTATTTATTTATTTATATTTCACAAAATTTATGCATCGTACAGAAAAATACATCATGGACTAAATAAAAACGTAGAAAAATAAACTATGTTCAGAAAATTTACAATCTACCAAACGAAAAGTTTTTCGTTAAAGTTGTGGAAAGAAAAATATTTAAAGTAAGTGAAGGAGATAAAATTATTTAAAATGAACACATAGGTTTTTAAATCAAAGTAGAAAATAATATTCACATATAATTTATATTGAAAATTAAAATTTAAAGGAAAGTAAAAAATTACTCAAAATTGCAGAGAAAAATAATTGATTAAAGGTCAAGCTTGTTGAAAATATTTAAAAAGTAAGAAAATTACAAAATAATAACAAAAGTAATACATATATTTTTCAAAATCAATAAAATGTTTTAAAGTATTGTTATAAGCAATTTGAGTTAATAAAAATTAGTAAGTTTTGTCTCGAAATAATAGTTAGGAAGAAAAGTGGACAGAAAGCCACAATTTTTTGAAAATACTGCATATAATTGCACACAAAATCGTACTTGTGTTATAAAATTATTGGACATACGCTATCAATACATACACTTAAATAGTATACCTAATAAATAATCTGTTGAAAGTAAATTTTTTAAGAAATATGTAATACATGCAGAGAAAAATGTAATTGATAAAAGAGAGTAAAATTATTTTTAACTAATATCATGACAATTTTTTGACTTATAATTATTTAATACGTGTTATTATTTTTTATAAGGGCTTATTTTTGTTTCATTTAAATGAGTCCAATTAAATGCTTGTATTCAGTATTGTAATATTTGCATAATTAAATAATATGTAAAAAAATATGATTACATTTAAAAGCGCAACTTACTTGCTTCACGAGTATTGATAGTGCATTAATTTCTCTGAAACATGTTCTTCGTTCATTGATATATATAAAATTTTTGCAAAATTGGTATTGTTTTATAGATAAAAATAAAAAAATACTTCCATCATTTTAATCATTCACATAAAAATCACCATTCATTTTATATAATTTCTTATTAAAGATACTTCAACTGTTGAAAGAATAGACTGGAGTAAGGTATATAATTTCAGAAATATTTTATATATATTTGAAGAGGTCTACAATATAGAAAAATGTGTGGTTTTTCTTATGAAAAATGTGTTGAAATGTACTAAATATTTCAACATTGAATGTGTAAGAAATATTTTAAAGTAGAAAATGTAATTGGTCAAGACGTAAAAATTGTTAGTTACATATTCTAATCACTTTTTTGATTAAAAATAATGTCAAATGAATTAAAAATAATGTTATTGATTAAATTATGTGTATTTAAATGCAAATGGAAAAATTTCAATTATTTAATGATCAATTACAGAAAAGATTGTATACATTAGATATTTCATTTATGTTTAGGATTTGCTAGTAAAATATTTTTTATAAATCTTTCTTTTGTTGTGTTTATGATAAAAATATAATTTAATTGCGTAAAAGCATATATTTTAAGCTTTGCAGTGGAAATCTTAACAGTGCTTGAAGTAGAATTATGAATGATCAGATTTTTAGCTTAAAATAAACTCTTATTAATTTCAAACTTTTGGTAAATACTTTGAGTCATCATAGAACATTTTAATTTTTAAAGGAAATTACCAATAGAAACTTATGCATTGACAGTTACTTATAGAAAGATAGTAAATATTTTGATTTTTCATGTTTATTTTATGCCTATTTCAAACACGTATATTTATTTTAAACACGGGGTTTCATTATAAACATTTTTATTTTCAATATTTTTGGATGTATTGTCATTGTTTGTAAAGTAAGTAAAATATAGCTTCCTTTTATTAAATTAGTATTGACTTTTGCTATTCTGAAAATATTATTCCCTACTTTTTCAATAATTTGTCAACTTTATTTAAATAGTTTAACGGCAAAATTAAAGTTAAAATATTTTTATTGATTTATTAAATTTTAAATAAATTAAATTCTTGATTTTCATTTGCAAAATCCAAATATGCATTTTATATTTATTCTAAAATAAAAAATTTTTATCATTTTAAAATGAATTATCTCTTACATAAATAAATACTTTTGATAATTATGACAAAACATTTTTTGAAAAACAATAAGTATTTATGGAATCAAATGTTATTCAATTTTAAGAAAAGTTTGTTTCTTAATAATCTATAATTTTACCATCACAACTATACAAAATTAAGTTTCATAAATCTGAGAAACACAAAAGAAATGTAAACTGAGCTGAATTATTATATCTTTTGGTCAGTTAAATAAAAAGAGTGCTGTTATCTGCATCAAATTTTAGACTTTTTTTCTTTTTTTTACTATTTTAATTGTGTTCAATAAAATTATTGGAGTTTCTATTTTTGTTTTGGGGAGTTTTCCTGCATTATTCTCATGCAAATAGGTTTCTTTTTCCCTCCAAACTTATTTTAAGAACAATCAAGAGAGTTTTTATGAAAAATGTTTTGTATCTTAAATTTCCTTCCATTGTTTTCTTTAAAAAAATATTAATAATTACATCTTTAAGTACAAATTTTAAGAAAAATTTAAATGTTCTACAAAGTATATACTTACATCCAGTGAAGTGCAGTAGCGGGCGTGATTACTATAATGGCTATGATGAAGATGCGAAAATACCGCATATTTCTATATATTCCGGATGATCGGGTAGCACAGCCAACATCACGATACTGTCTATCGGCCCTCAAAGTTACACCCATTTTTTACACCCCACCAGTGACCACATTTGGCGACACTATCTCTTCTTAAAAATTTGGCGAACTGACCGAATACTGGACATAAAAATCTTTATTTTCTAAGGAATCTAAGAGTTTTCTAATTTGAGTCAGAAACTTTATCTCAGTCTAGCAATTTTCATCTTTGAGGCTTAATAAAAGTTTTGAATTTAATTTAATTGCTAGAGATAATATTTAACGAACGGGACTTAATTTTTGATTATTATCGAATAACAACAAACAGATAATTATAGCAATTATCATGCGTAATAATCATTAAGTATTAAAGTTTACTATAATTTTTAAAATAATTTTCAACAAATATATCCTGAGGGATAATTCATTTTTATAAACAATTTTAAATTATTTTCTTGATATATTTAATAAACAAACTAAATATTTTATAGAAAAGAAAGACTAGAAAAAATACCAGTCTTACTTGTATTTTTTATACTTGTATTACGTATAAAGTTTTTGTGAGAAATTACACATTAAAAATTATCTTTTCGTTATTATTTTTTTTATTTCATTTAATTTAAGTTCTTTTTTCAACAATCTGATTTTTTTTATTCCTTATTATAGAATTTAAAAATACTCTTTATTATTAAGCTACTGATATCAAACTTATGAGTTGAACAGTTCTTTTCATAAGCTGGATATTAATAGTCATAAATGAATGTGTTACTGGATACATTTCGATTTTATTTTCTTAAATAAAATTGCGTGTTTAAATTTAATGTACATTTTTTTATTTTATACTTTACATTTTTTAAAATTTCCAATATTTATGTTTTATTTATTCTATGATAACTCAAATACTGCTTACAGATTTTTAACCATTATTTAACTATTAATTTAAAATAATTTAAAAGAAATTAATTTTTTTGATGGGTAGTGACATGCCCCTATTTGCTTCTAAATGTTAAAGAATTAAATGCTCTTTTCAATATTCTTATCCAACTTAATAATAAATTCAACTCAATTTTAAATTATCTTAATTTACACATGTAAGAAATTTAAACAATGCCAACTTCTTTGTTCCAATGAGGGGTTTCGTTCCCTTGGCGAACTTATTGGCGTCTTTCTTTTCGCAGGCGGTAACGATGAAAGAACAGGCGGCAGCCCTCAAAGAAGGACATCCCAATATTCACACCTTTCTTTCAAGCGCGATCGCAGAAAACGCTCGCTTTATGGTGAAAACTTCACCGGTAAGAGTGTGTGTGGCATTATTGTTTTTGCTTTTTTCTTCGCATTATGTGAGAAGTCTAAAGGAAGTACTTAGAAAAATTATTTATTTTATTGTAATTTACTTACATAATTCCTGTTCGAATTGTTGTTCTCTAAAAAATTCACGATGAGAAATAATATTTGTGATAAATTAGAAAAAGTTGGTTTTAGTTCAGACAACATATTTGATATATTGTTTTATATAACATATTTGATATAAAATTAGGAGTTAAATTCTGTTTAATAAAATATATAATGTGTAATTTGAGAAATATGAGTTAGCATTTAGAGTTTTGTGAAATGAAGTATGAAATCTCGTTCTGCGTTGCTTGAATTAGAATCTCTCCTTTTTAAACGCATTATTATTTTTTATTTTCGCTAAAATTAATTTAATTCTATTTTGGAATAGGACGTGGATAATTTTATGCAGCAATTGCTTGTTAAAATGTTGATTGCTTACATTTCTCAGATATATTTCCAAAGAAAAAATTAAATGCTATGAATTACATTATGAAATGCGGAGGTAATTTTGAAATGAATCCTTAATTCTCTTTATTAATTAAATGTGTTTCAAGGAAATACCTTCTATGAATTTAATGTTTTAAAAACATATTTCTTTTTTATTTTTCAACTCGCAACGTAATACTTATAATAAATATCATTCTAAGTTATACATTCCTATAAAATTTTATCGACATGAGATTTCTATAAAATATCTCAATCTGTCTGAAACCAAATTTAATTTCATTGTGTTTGAACCCAGCCTATGTTAATTAAGGGGGGTGGATGTTTCGTTTCTATCTTTGCATGCACATCTGCCGGGGTAGGTGCTTAAGAATTTTTGGGTTTTCTTTCCTTGCAGCACGTGAATACGGCCCATTGTCTTGAAAAGCACTCCAGGGGGGCAATTACATGACGGACGTTAGTACCCTTTACAACGGCTTTAAAAACTTTTAACTGTCCACAATGTTGTGTCACAATATATTTTCATTATTTTTTTAAGGTTCACCGTAGCCTAGTGATACGACATCGCTCTTCGGAGCGTAAAATTTCGGGTTGGATCCCAGTCACAGTTGAATAATGGAAGATAGATTTTGCACTTCTATATGCATGTCCGAGTCTTAGTTGTTCAGTAGCTTAATATTTCTCCCCATAACATCAACAAATTGAAGCATTGATTGACGAGGATAGTTACTGGGAGAGTGACAGCCTTCCCCCTCAATCGGTTGCTGGAACTCCGTGGGTTGAAGACGTGACATATTCAACTTAGTCTGTGATGTCCAAAGCTTGTCCGCTGGCGTGGCGTGGATTTGGAAAAGAGGGTACCGCATTATATGTCACCTCATCACCTGATAGTGGTTAAATATTATGAAGCGCTGAAGATATACGAGTATTCCGAACTTATGTTCAGTCCGATGCTCGCCTGCTCCAGGTTTGTATGAATGTATGTATGTCTGTCGGGGTAGGTGCTTGGGGGATTTTTTGGTTTCTTCCTTGTCACACGTGAATATGAGTCATCATATTGAAAAACCTTAGAAAGGCAAATTACTGTGGTACTAAAATGCATTACAGCTACATTTGACCGTTATGTTGTCCACTTCGCGATGTCAATAAATGTTTTCATTCTTGCAAAAAATGGAATTCAAGTCGATTGTCTTATTTGCCAAAGTCTGAAGCCATTTATAATCAGGTTCCTTAAAGCAAAATAGTTAAGGTTCAATCTTGTCACCATTTCCCAGCTGAAACAAAGCGCAAATGTAATATCAAGACGTCCAGCAGACCAATGTGTGTTCAGACCAATGAATCCGCTTTGTGCAGACACAAGTATCATATTGCGTATTTCCGCTATCCGACATATGTTGCTTTTCTTTTTTCAGGTTATTTTTCTTTTGAAGTTCATGAATATAATTAATTTTTCAGATTTTGAAGACTTAATGAAAATAAATTATCTCTCTTATAGAATGAATACCATAACCTTAAAATTTTCAAAAGAAACTTTAAGTTCTGAAACTTAAAAAATTTTATTATTTTTAATTTTTATTACTTGGTAGCAAACAACCATGATCCACCAATTTAAACATGATAAAAATGGAAGAAAAAAGACTGATAATTGTTAAATATAATTGTGTAAAGATATTTATAAGCATACATATTACTGATATAATTAGAAAACATTTTTACTGGTAATATTGTTTTAAATTGTTTTTTAAAACCGTGATAATCCTTGATTTTGAAAACATATTTCTCATTAAAAATTGTTTTCAAATGACATAAAGTATTGAGAATATCTTTTTTTATAAGAACCAAATAAGGAAAAATAAAGCAATTAGTTTTTTCAAAAAATCTCATAGAGCATTACTTTCTGAATGCAAAATGTAAATATGTCTGCTCGAAGAATCATTTAAAAAACTACTTACATAAATATCAAGCTTTTACTATAAAAAGATAATGAATGTTTTGATTATAAACCTTGTAACCAATTAAAGAAATAAACACAATATTTATTGTTCTAATTCAATTATACAATAAAATTATTTTTGGTGTCAAAATTTTAGGTCAATTCGATTTCTAATTAAAATCAAAGCCTAATCTTACAAGCAGCCTATTATTTCGTTGCTAACCCGGGATAATAAGACAATTCTACAACAAAACAAATTAGTATAGGCATCTGATTGGTAGAAAATATTTTAATAAGGATTTAAAAAACGAAATAGTATGTAATGAAATAAAAAACGAAATAGTAATGTTTACATTCTCAACTTACAAGTTAATTGAAAAGTTATTTCGTCTAGCTAAGGCATGTATTTTTTGTTACGCATGCTTGTAATCTGAATCTTCGGTAATTAATCATTTTATTATCTTTAACGTAATTTAAGAGATGATGACCAATATTGCAGTCACAATCCATTAATTTATTATTTTTCAAATTTCTATTTGGATTGTTTTTTATAAAAATTTAAACTGTTAAAGCTAAAAATTCCTATTAAAAGTGTGAGATTTTGTATTTATATTAAGATTAGAAACAATTAAAGAATATAAATATCTCGATGAAGTATTCAAAATGGCCCCAGATTATAAAACCAGATTTTTTCTTTGTTTTAACATATTTTCTTGGATCCAATTTTACAAATATAATTTAAACTATTCATAAATAATAATTTAATGACTTAAATAATAAACAATAGATCTATAATATATGAAGAAAAATCAAAATACCAAAATTATTTTTACTGTTTTAATAATATTTTCTTTTTATGCTATTATTTCTACAAATCAGACGCCAAAACTAATTTTTTTGTTGTAAAATTAGCTTATTATCCCGAGTTTACAATGAAATAATAGAATACTTATAAGATTAGAATTTGATTTTTGTTCTTTGATTGATAGTTATTTTTCATTATAAAACCAACAAAAAAAATTAGGAAAATATATTTCCAATCAAAACCTTTAATTGAGAATTTTAAAATTAAAGCAAGATATGCATATTTTGTGATTAAAAATAAATTAATTTTAAATCTTATATTTTTATTTCTAAAATTTTAAGTTACATTTTAAATGTTTCACATTTCTTAATATTTTATTCACTTTTTCGCAGAATTATCAATAAATATTCACAATTTTAAACATAGAATTCACTCTTGAGATATTTTTATTAGTCAATCTGTCAGTTTAACTATCTGATTTGAACTAAAAAAATTTTTGACATAAGCTATCGCTGAAAACTCATATCATATTAGATATATTTTTGATGTAATATTTCATTTTTTATTTTTTTATTTGAGAAAATAAAATTATCTCTCTGTGCACCAAGGAATATCCCACAGGGCCCGAAGATACAACTAATGTACTACATATTATCATAAAGACAAATCATGAGATGAAAATATATATACAAGAGAAAAAAATGAAGTTAAATTACAGAATGGATAAATTTTTAAAAAAGTACAAAAGTCTCTTTCTTCACAAGGTCCGACAAAATTGGGGGTCATCTATTATTCAAGTATTTGCGAAGCTCGTGCCTTTCTTGTGAGACAAATAGGCATTCAAGAAGAATGTGAGAAGGATTGTCAATCCCAGAGTTGCAGCTGCATACGTCACTGTTTTTGATATGAAAACGATGGAGGTAGCTATTGAACTTCCCATGTCCAGTGAAGAATTGGGTAATTTTAAAGTCAGTATGGAACCAGTGGTTCTTAATTCTGAAGAAAACTGTAGGGAAAAAGGATTTAGTCCCCTTATAATTGGGAGAGGAGACCAAACTGGAGTTCCATTCTGTGATAATGTTCTTTTGGACAATGGATTTAAAAAAAGACTTGGGAAGACTAGTATTGAGTTTATTTGTAAGTGATAGAAAAGATTTGGCCAAGAAATCTGCTCTTTTATTGATATATACACCACTGTGACCGTTAACATGAGAGAAACGGAAGGAGATATTTTTAATTATTTCATTCAGTTTATAAGTGATAAATTAAACATCATCCTTCATTCCTAAAATCCTGTACTTTGTTTTGTCTTAAGGATGAAAGTAAACACCATTTATGATTATTAAATGATTTTATCTATATAACTAAACATCGGTATTGTAAATTTATGCGAAGTGTTGTCTTTCATTTAGAAAAGGAATTTTAAATAAATTTCATATATGTTATATTTGCCGAAAACATTTTAATATTACTCTTATAACCCTAGATTATTTTCCAACGCTTTTATTTTTTCAATACACATTCTTTCGAGCAAACTCCGCTTAAAATGTAACAATTGTATAATATTATAAAATGATAAATATTTGTCTCCTACATCCAACAAAATATGATATTGTTTCGAAAATGAATGTAATAAAAATAAACATTAAAAACAATTTTCTTACAAATTGTTGGTTTAAGAACTCTACATCTACTCGTTTGACAACTAAATACCTTTGACTAAAGTTATTTTGGATTCAATCTTATTGCTATAATTTATGGTAAACATACACTGGTTATCATAAATTAAGAAAAAATCTCAAAAATGACAATAACGCACAAAGTTAGGAGTGTAATTAAAAGAAACTTATACACATTATACATAACGCATAGGAAGGTACAAAATAGCATAAAAAGAAATCACCATATAATTATTATGTCAAATAGCATATTTATGCAATGATCAAATGGGAAGTGCCAGCTTGGTATAAGAAAAGTACCTTTAATAAGGGGTGTGATCCCCCTCAGAAGCAATGCAATATATGCAGCCATGTGTGATGCTCTCAATTTTGCGGTCTATTAATTGTGTAGGAAGTTCGAGCCATTGATCTTCCAAAGCAGTTGAAAGCATAGTTGGGGTCCTAAGAGGAGGATTGAGAGCAGCTACGCTCTGTCCTAGAATCTCAATCTTGCTCGATTGGGTTAAGGTTCAGTGATTGAGCTGGCCACAGCATGCGCTCAATCGTTTCCTGCTTGAGATAAGCATTCACGATGCTACCCTTCTGTGATTTTGCACTATCATTCTGTGGCATTACTTATTTCCCCGTCATAAGGGCGTATATGAACATCCAGGATGTCTCTCTATAGATGTGAGCATTAACATTTCTACGGGAAAAGACATGGTAGTCTATGTGTTTACCTAAAGAGATACAACACCAAACAAAGACGTTTCTGATCCGTACGAATATCTTTCACAGATGTTTGATGGATGAAAATGAGTTTCACATTCTCTTCAAATGACAAGGTGCCTGCTATCGCTTCCTAGACTAAACCTGAATTCATCAGTAAAGAGAACAGCCCTCCATTGAGCAATCGTTCCCGCCTATGGCGGTACGTGAGTGGGACGCAAATGACTAGTCGCCTCGAATAAAGACCATGTTCGTGAAACTTTTGACTCAGGTTGATCTATATATCAACCTTCAGGAGCTTCCAATGAGAGAGTCTCTGAGTTCCGCTGGAGTACCGGTTCTATTCTTTCGTGCGTATGTTTGACAAATTATCTGTTATCGGTACTCGTGGTAACACGTGGTCATCTTTTGCCGAACCTCCTGGATAACAAATCCGTGGTTAGATTGTTGCCAAAGTCAAGGTATAACAAATTGTTGCCAAAGTCAATGAATCACTGACGGATTAACATTCTGCCATCGAGCCCATCTATTTGAATTTGTCCTGACTCTAATCCCCCAATAACTCGCCATCGAAATCGCTAGGCCAAATGATGCCTGGAGACGATTGTTACAATTTTGTTATACCAGATTTCTAATGTCAGACACGATGAGATAATTGCGGCTTTGCTGTGTGATATCCCTTTTTATGCTCTTCGTAAATAATATGTTCCGATAGCACAGCAACTATTTTTCATAATGTCATTTTGTTCATCTCCTTAAACTTACCAACATGCTCAAATTTCATTGAGATTGGCCTACTTTTGATGGCAGTATCGCTATTTTTATTTTTTTTTACTTAATTTTTTGGTGACCAGTGTATACTAATAAGTAGAAAAGAATTTATTAAATTTCTAAATGATGAAAATATATGAAGATTCCATACTTTTCCTTAAATTATTTCAGAGAGTTCTTTTATATGTTTCTTCGGTAAAGTATAAAAAGCTAGCATTGTGTAAAATACCAAGGCATTGTATTCACAGATAATGCTGATCTGCTTAGGTAAGGTATGAAATATACGAATTTTCGCATGCTTGCCCAAGACATGTTAAAATTCGACTGTATACCTACGCATACTATAGAATGAAAAACGCTATTTCGGCTAAGTATAAAAAATGAACTGTTAAGGCTATTATATAAATGAATTGCATTACTTAAAAATAAAAATGTTATTCTGAAAAATATGGGCACTGCCCTTAAAAAATTTATAAATATAATATATGTATTATAGAAACTGAAATTATACAAAACAAAATCTATGCTTTTCTTACTTAAAAATCTGAAAGAATTCATATAAAAAATAAAAATAATTAGTCAACTTGTTTCAACATGGCAGGCTCAAACGGCAATTCATTACATTTTTTAAGCAAAGATATTTCCTATTTTGGCCCTTTCCCCCCCTCCCCACTTAATTTGACTATTTTAAATAAATAATAAAAGCAATCGCAACTTTTTGGAGAGGAATTTTGTGGCAGGGTTATTTTAAGTTCTAATCAAGGAATTAGAAATTAGGCTAAATTAGGACATACGAAAATAAGATGATCCCATATATATACTTATTTTAAAATTACTTCAGAAGTTTCGAGTCAGTATTATCTTCTGTCACACTTATTACAATGATAATCTACTGTGCAAATTACTTACTCCTTGCTGACGTCAAAAATAAGAGCTTGCACAGAATTTTTATAATTTTAATTGACTTCCTATAACATTTAAGAAACAAAGGGTGTAAATATATTTATTTCAACATTTTTATTAACTCGGTCACAGAAGGAAGAAATTTTTTTCATATTTTTTGCATGCTAATGCATCTCTCGCTCATGTCCTTTAAACTTATACTAAAGTATCTGAAATAAAAGATTGCAACGGTAAGCATGTTTTCATCACGCTGGTTTAATCCACGATCGACTATGATTTCACTCACATTGCTTAAAACAAGGTGTTTTCTTTACATAATTTAACTATTTTCCCATTTTTTGATTGTTCAGACACTTTCAATTAATTTTTCTAGCTGTTCCTGTATATTTTTCTTTTTAATAATCGAGCATAAAAAACGTTTTAAAAACTAGGTTTGTAATTAAAAAGAGCTTCACATAGTGTTCTTTTGATCTCAGAACGATAAGCTCAATTTTTCATAAATTCAATGAAAAGCTGTCCTTCATTCCAGGGGTCAGATTTGTCGTCTTGCCTCTAAATACAGAGCATATTTTTGATATTACGATTAACTATTTCGACATTACTTTTGCTTTGTGAATGACAGTGTTTCCCATAGATGAGATGATTTCAGTTCTAATAAAAAAAAAGCTCTCTCTCTCTTTTCTTTTACAAAGATAGATGTAAAGGCCACTGGTTGGTTAGGACAATCAATTTGTCATTTGGACAATTTGAATTTTGGACAGAATTTTGAATCATTTCATATTTGTACACCCCTTGGTTCCTTCTCCAGCACTACAGCTTGCTCCTCCATTTTGATGAAAACTTGCAAAAAACTAATTTTTGTCGGAAAAATTTAAATAAGATAGTTAATTTTGATATTCCTAAACAAATTGTAAAGGGCAATTGAAAAAATTATGAATATAAGGCGCAACTTAAAAATCCCAACTCTTCTCGCATAATATTTGAAGCAAATTGTAAATTTCATGTTTTGTCTTTTTCTCTCTTGGTATTCTATAGAATGCTTAAGATATATTTGAAGTATGAATCGTTTTATACGTTGCCGGCTATTTTTAGGTATTATATACATAATGCATATTTATAATATTCGATGTAATGAAGGATTTTAAGCTTTGACAGTAGCACATATTTATTTTATTTTGTGCATTGAAGGACATGGAATTTCAGAAGGATACTGTATATATATTATATCAAATAGTATTTATAGCAAATATTTTATTTCATTTATAAAATAATATTCGTTACCATTTGATTTGTAAACTAGTCACTTAAACTAATTATTTAATCTATATGGTTTAATATTTAGCGATTCGAAATGAGTTCAATATGAAAATTAGACAAAAAAAATTAAGTCTGAGGCTAGTTTTAGAGCTCTAAAAACTTAAATTTTTAGAAATGCATTTTTAATGGTCTCTTACCTTCAAATCTACTAGACTATATTTTAGTTATTAAAAACTTTATTTAAAATTAAATACATGGAAATAATTTTTTTTTTATCTAAGCCCAACTGTGAGTTAAAAAAAAAATACAAAAGTTTTTCTTGTTTCACTCTAGACCCCAAAAGGAATTTATGCGTCAAATTTCAGTTTATATAAATATCTTTTGAATAATAATTTAAATTTGTTTTTAGCAAAAATCTTAGAATATTTTATAAAAGCTACATTTTTAAAATATCTTCAGGAACTTTATAATCGCATGTACCCAATTTCTTTTCTCTATGTCTTTTAAATTAGCAAATAAGGTAAAATGTTTGTAGGGTCTAAGATCAATTTGAAGTCACTTTAAAAATCAATTTTTAAAAGTTCTTTATATAGCACTTGAGCACAAGATAAATTTAGTAGAAAAATTCATCAGCCTTTTAAGCCATTTGGATCTGGTTATTAGGATCTTCCAGAATAGAAGTTGTAAGTTCAATCAAAGATTTCGTTGAATAATAGGAAATGGTATATTGTGTCTCTGATTCAATTTGTCGAAGTGTATTTTTAATTTGTTCAATTAATATTTAAATCGGTAGTAGATCAGAAAGAAAAAGAAAATTTTTTAAGAAAGTAGAAATTAAAGTGTACACATATTGCTGTTAATTTTTATTAGTATTTCAGAAGTGATTTTTGGTTCTATTAGTACTTGGAATACAACAGAAATCAGATTAGCAATTTAAAAAAGTAAACTTTTTAATGCATAAAAGTACGAAGCTTGGAAAAGAATCATGTAAAATATTCAAAAACTAAGTTGAAAGGATTTTAAAATTAAACTAAAAACAAATAAAAAAGGATATTAATTTGAAAAAAAAATATCAAGTTTATATGAATGAGTATAAAAAAATGGTTATTGATAAAATAAAATAAAAAAATTATGAAATCGAATGTGTAAAAAAGATATGAATCAAAAATAGGCTTATTTTCCATAAACATTTTGACCGTGAACCAATATATACTTACAAAGGCATAAATTAAATATATAATTTCTATATTATTATATTCAATAATAATAATAATAAAATTAAGCCGGAACTTGGTTAAATATTTGCTAAAATAAGCATGGAAAAGAGAAATGAAAGAATAAAAAGCAACCTGTATATACAAAATATTTTCTCAATCGTATTTGTGTGTGATCTGGAAGAATTAGGAAATGATTTATTACGGAGTAAAGAGAGGAGAGTACTATATCTTATAAATAAAAAATTTATTAATTATGGAACTGATGAAATTGATGCATGTTACATGTTAAGAGACTGGACAGATGAAGAAGGTGGATTTTTAAAATAATAAAAAATAAAATATATCTATTAAATTTTAAAAGTTTAAAATTATTACTGTTACACTTTTTTTTAAATGTTATTGAAACAACTTATTAAATACGAAAAAATTTGACACAATTGTCCATCTTATTTATTTTAATATACTTATTCATTATAATATTTTATTATTTTCATAGGCATTAAAAAAATGGATATTTTATTTTGTCTTTTCCTCTATATATATTTTATATATTTTTACAAAATATGCATCTTTACATTATTTTTCAAATACAATATCTAGAACCAATGAGCTGTAAAACTATCAAATAACTATCTCAATAGATATTTATGTGTAAAGCAAAAGTCTTTTATATTCATTTAGGATTACTTTTAGCATCATTAAGCTCTAGGAAAAAAAATTAAACTAAAATAAGTTGTCCTTGCCGATGTAAATTAACCATAAAGTGGATGTTATGATTTATTTATTGATTGCATAAACAATCAAGTATTAACATTTAATGTTATTTACATGCTACATGTAATAAATTTATCTTTAGTTAATGATTAATAAGTATTTATTTTTAATAGTGGTATCAAGAGAGATAAATCTCCAATAATATGTAAAATAACCAATCCCACTAATATTTGGTCAAAATTTTCTTTCCAACTGCTCACTGAAGAGCTAATCCCTCTGATAAATTTATTTGTTTTTGATAGGTGGACAAAATTGTATATTTAACATTATTGGTGAAAACGATTATTTGTTTAACTCACAGACCAATTATAAGTAAAATAAAGTGACGTACACATGATCTCAACTGTAACGAAAGAAACAACCACTTTATGGTTAATGTTTTTATACAATAGTTTACAGTAGATTTTATAACTTGTGAACTAATATTTTTTATTATTGCAAACTTGCTTAAAACTTTTAATTTTTGCTCCCTTAATATTTGATTTTCTTGTTCGTTACCTCACTTGTTATATCTTGGAAGAGATTCTGATTTATTCTTTGTTGTGCTACGAGAGTCAAATAATGATACTTATGTGTGACGTTATTGTGTGGGCGATAAATGTTACCTTATTAAATCTTAATTACTATACAAAATCTTGAGTGTTTGATTCAAAACAATTTATTGGCTTTGAACTACACATTTAAGAATTTATATCGGAAAAATTAGTCTAAACTGTAAGATTGTTGAGAGTCCAGATTTATAATACACAGAAGAGATTGTTACTTATATTCATATAGATTATTTTTACAGAAATCTTTTTGCATCTCAAATACATTTTGGAAATATTTGAAGTCACTAAACAAAATTAATTATCTCTAGCATAACTTTCATAAGAAACGCTGCGGTGCTTACGTATTTATAAGTTTAACTCCTTACTTTCCGGTGTATTTATTTATCATCATAATATTTACTTGCACTTTAAATTATTTTACAGCGATTTGTAAAATAAATTGATAGTGTGAAAATTAATGAAAATATCATTATTATCAATATTCCAAAGTACTGAAGTCTTATACCCAAAGAAGCAAGAAGACGCATATGAAGATTTTGTAATTTTGTACTATTTGAATTGTAATTTAAAATAAAATTTGTTTTAAATTTCTTAATTCAGATGGGAAATAACCGGGTTTTTAAAATTTTACACACATTATTACTATACATACATTATTACAATAATGTACATTATAACAGTAATATACAATTATTTTCAGTAAAATATTAAACTTTTTTCATTAAATTAAATATTAAGTTGGAATATTCTTTATAACACTGTGTGAATAGAATATATAAGACTTCTTTTAGTGAATAAATAAATGTAAATTTGTAAGCTTAAATTAATTTTTCAACATTTCTCACTTATGAATTTAGTTATATAATTTCTAAGTGAGAAATTATATAACTTATTTTTGAGTTATAAATATATATGTATTTTTTTGCATATTTTCTTTTCGTCATGACTTTTTTTTTAATTGTTATGCCATATATTGGAAGTCATGGGTTGAGATTTAGAGACAGAGATGCTCACGGCAATGTTCCTTATAATATAACGTAGTGCAGCGCGTATATGCTAATGCGACGCTTCGTATAGCTTTAAATCTTTTGATCTATTTTTCCAAGCACGTGGTGCTTGTGTTAATGTGATATTTCCTTCAGTAATTAAAATAATTTTAAAGAAAATTCATTTGATGAGATTACACTGGATCTCATCTGTTTACCGCTAATAATGCAATTATAGTATTGTTTTCTGAAAATATTTCATAAAATCTTAAACTTCGAAATAGCTAATTTATAATGAATATTTTGAAAAGCACTTGGTTTTAATTCGAATTAATCATCTAGCTATCATTGAAGGGTAATGAAAATTAGAATCCTTAGACAAATTTTTTGAAATCTATTTTTATATGCATTGGTTACCAAAAAACTAAGGAAAAATAAAAAAAAATAACGATAATTTTCCAAAATCAAAAAACCAAACTCAATAGAATTTGAATATGTTGGTAAGTAAAAGAAAATGACATGAAAAATAGTAGTCCTTCTGTTGCAATACGTTATTTATGAGGAGCATAAAAATGGATGTCTCACAGCAAGGTGGCAAATTTCACAGTGTGTCTGAGGCTAGAAACCTGGTATAAAGAAATTGTAACAATGGCCTCCAGGCATCATTTCACCGTGCAATTTCGATGGAGAGTTATTGGGAGACTAGAGTCATGACAAAGTCTGACAGAAGTTTCTAGATGGCTGAATGTGAGACCATCTGTGATTCATAGACTCTGGCAACAATTTCTGATCATGGATTCGTCATCTAGCAGGTTCCGCCAAGAATGGCCACTCGCTACCACAAGTACCGATAACAGATAATTTGTCAAAAATACGCACGAAAGAATAGAACCGGTACTCCAGCTAAACTCAGATACTCCCTCATTGGAAGCTCCTGAAGGTTGATATATAGATCAACCTGAGTCAAAAGTTTCACGAACATGGTCTTTATGCGAGGCGACTAGTCATTTGCGTCCCACTCACGTCCCGCCATCTATGGCCATTGAGCCAACAACCCTCCAATGCAATGGAGGGCTGTTCTCTTTACGGATGAGTCCAAGCTTATCCTCGAAAGCGATAAAAAACGCATTTTCATTAGGAGAAACGTGGAATTCGTTTTCATCTATTAAACATCCGTGAAAGATAGGCATATGGATCAGCAGTGTCTGAGTTTGAGGTTATAGTTACCGTATGTTAAAAATAATTAAAACGGTTACTATATGTTTAGATCATTGATTATTAGGAAACATAAGTTTAACAAATCATTTAATTGACGATACATAATTATACAGATAAAGTTAGCAAAATGAAATTATTGTGCAACGTGCACGCGAGTGAGAAACCAACTGATTCTTTTCTATTAGTTCTAAACTACAGTCTAGGAGAAAGTTTGAATTGGCAAGCATGTGTTGCCCTCTGTGGATAGTAATAGGAGATCCTCAGTATTGGAGGAGAGCGCAGCAGTGTTAGCAGTGTTTCCCACAGCAGTATCGAGAGTTAGAGTTAGGGTTTTATGGGTTCAATCTGACATGACGACCTGAACGTATTATTACTGGTGCAGGAACGTGGTCTGATGTCTTTGGAGGCAAAATTTATGGAGGACTCACTTGTGTGTGCTGGAAAAGCTATCGGTGTTATATCATCTGACAAAAGAAAAGTGGTCTGAGCCGGTCTTATCCAATGAATTTGTGCTGATCTTTAATGAGCAAAGTAAAGTGCTTGGGAGTACGTTCTAGCACTTTGAATAGGCCGTTGTACGGCTGTTGTAAAGTTTTCTTTACACCATCATGCCGTACTAAAACATGAGAGCATGACACATGAGAGCGTAGAATAGTGCCATACACAAAATTAAAACTAGTTTACTGGAGATCAGCCTTGAATGCTGAACGCAGTCCAAGGCGGACGAGTGGTAAAGCTTCAGTTCATTAATAGTTCTGGTAACATTTCAGTGCTTGTTTCAATGAATGGTGGACTATTGCTTTCAGGATGGTTGGTAATATTCTGGTTTGTTTTATTCCTAAAAAGGAAAGCTGAAGTGGTCTGTCCGTATGCCTTAAAATCTTAGATTTTTGACAGTGAAAGCACGTACGAATTCACTTATTCACAACTTTTCCAATGGAAAGCCATAAGTAACGCTCTAGTATTAATGTTTTAGAGGCTCGAGTCCAGGGTTTGACAATCCATGTAGGATGTCAAGGATTTTACGACGAAAGTTTACCGGAATATAGGGTACTCTTTGTCACCACTTGTATCACAGGTAGCTTCGGTCGTATGTGTAAGTTTCAAAGGTCGCAGCTTTAAGGAAGATTGGTAGTCTGACATCAGTCGCTTCTGTCATCATTATTTTGAGCTCATGCAATTACTGAGAAATCGATAGCAGACTGAAAATCTACTGTCAATTCGTGATAAGGTATCAGACATCAAATTATCAGGTCCAGAAATATATCAGATATCCTTGCTAAACTGAGAAATGAAGTCAAGTTGTCTGGGAGAAATGGTTTCTAAATTTTTTGTGAAAGCATCAGTTAAAGGCTTGTGATCAGTACAAATTGTAAATTTTTGTCCTTCAAGATTATATTTGAAATAATTTTCAGCCGAATATATTGCTAATAATTCTCTGTAATAATTACTGTATTTTGTGTTTCAGCGGAGTTTAATTTACGAGAGAAAAATGCTAGTATCCGCGAGCCAACATGCATAACAGCTCCGATACCAAAGTAAGAGGCGTCTACCACTAAAGAAAGCTCTTGACCAAGATCATGACAGGCTAAAGTTACAGAGGTAACGAAATCGGTTTCACATTTCTCGAAATACACTACTGGCCATTAAAATTGCTACACCAAGAAGGCGACATGCTACAGACGTGAAATTTATACGAAAGGAAAAAGGTGCTGTGATATGCAAATGATTAGCTTTTCAGCGCATTCAGACAAAGCAGGCGCCAGTGGCGACACCTACATTGTGTTTAAATGAGGAAATTGTTCAGCCGGTTCCTCATACACAAATTGCATTTGAACGTTGTTGCCTGGTGAAAAGTTGTTGTGATGCCTCGTGTAAGAAGGAAAAATGCGTACCAGCACGTTTCTGACTTTGATAAAGATCGAATTGTAGCGTACCGGGATTGCGGTTTATCTTATCACAGCATTGCTGCTCGCGTCGGTCGAGATCCAATGACTGTTAGCAGAATATGGAATCGATGGGTTCAATACGGTAATACGGAAAGCCATGCGGGATCTCAACGGCCACCTATCACTAGCAGCCGAGAAGACAGGCATATTATCCGCATGGCCGTAATGGATGGTACAACCACGTCACGAGCCGTGAGTCGAGAAACGGGATCGTTTGGAAGACAACAAGTGTCTGCAAGAACAGTTCGACGTAGTTTGCAGCAGCATGGACTATCAGCTCGGAGACCATGGCTGCGGCTTCCCTTGACGCTGCGTCATAGACAAGAGCGCCTTCAATGGTGTGATCAACGACGAACTTGGAAGCACGAATGGCGAGACGTCATCTTTTTAGATGAATCCAGGTTCTGTGTACATCATCATGATGGTCGCATCCATGTTTGGCGGCATCGTGGTGAACGCACACTAGCAGCGTGCATTAGTCATAGTCATACTGGCCCATCACCTGACGTGATGGTATGGGGTGCCATTGGATACACGTCTCGGTCACCTCGTGTTCGCATTGACGGTGCTTTGAACAGTGCACGTTACATTTCTGGTGTGTTACGACCCGTGGCTCTACCCTTTATTCGAGCCTTGCGAAACCCTACGTTTCAGCAGGATAATGCCCGACAGCATGTTGCCGGTATTGTACGGACCTTCCTTGATACGGAACATGTTCGGCTGTTGTACTGATTTCTCAGGATCTATCCAGCCAAATGTTTTGAAAATTTAATCACTTGTTATTTCTAGTATAATATATTTGTCCAATAAATATAATTTTGTTATCTGCATTTCTTTCTGGTGTAGCACTTTTAATGGCCAGTAGTGTATCTAGAGGTAGTATCAGATCACCGGAGGTTTATCATTCTTCTTCGAATCTTTTAGTAGTTCGTGAAGTGGGGCTTGTGTAGTAGCTGCCATAGAGATAAACTACCGATGAAAATTTAACATTGGCATAAAACGTCTGAGTTCTACGATAGTGGTTTGAGAAAATCGGAAATAGCTTTTACTATTTTAGGAAGAGTTTTAACACCTTCAGATATTATTAGACAACTGAAGAAAAGGACCGATTGTTTATGTAGCGAACAGTTTGAAGGATTTAATTTTAATCCATATAGTTTTAAGCGTTCAAAAACTTCACAAGGGTATTGCATGCGTTCTTCAGAGTCTGCTGACGCAGTTAAAATGTCATCAAAATATGTAACACAAAAATTGAGACCAATAATACTTGATAGAAGTACCTCTGAAAGGTCTGGCTTGCATTTCGAAGATTAAAAGGCATTGTGACAAATTCAAAAAGTCCAAAAGGAGTTGTGACCACAGTGTTTGGAATGTCATCAGGGTTAACTGGGATTTTATGGTAAGCACGAGCTAAGTCCAGAAAATAGAAAAGGTAGGTTTTTCATGGAATATTTCCGTGCAATCTTGGATATGCGGTAAAGGATAGTGGTCAGGGATAGTGACCGAATTAAGGCCCCGATAACCTCCACAAGGTCGCCACTTTCCAGATGCATTTTTTACCATTTGAGGAGGACAAGTTCATGGGCTTTTAGAGGGTCGAATAATGCCTTGTGACATAAGGTATTCAAACTAATGCCACGCAGCCTGAAGGATATCAGGGGAAAGGCTACAGGGTTCCAAAAAAGAAAAAAAAAAAAAAAAAAAAAAAAAAAAAAAAACAGGAGAAATTTTCGTTTCTATATGGTGAAAACAGTAACAGAAGGTTTGTTATTAGTTACTTTAGATTTATTTATAAGATCAGGGTATTGAGCAATAAGTTTGTCAAATTACGAATTACCAAATAATATGCTAATGTTAGTATTTAAAGAGATTTGGGATCGTTCCACGACAAAACAATTTTGTCATAGCATCAAGACATTTATGTTTTACATCTACAACAAGATTAAAATGGTCTAAAAAATCACTTCGAATAATAGGTTGGTTGACATTCGCGATCACAAAATGCTACGTAAATGTCCGTCACAAGTTTAAATTTAGGGTGATTAATTTAGCACCAAAAATTGGTATTTTCGTTCCATTGGCAGCAAAAGAACCAAGTGATCAGAAGATTTAGTTCGTGTAAAATGAGTATACGGCAGTATGGAAATATCCGCACCTGTGTCAATAAGGGACGATAAATTTTTCAAGTAGGTCAGTAAGATACGGCATATGCAGCGGTCGCTATCATGGCCGTGAGGAGATCACCTGTCTAGTTTTCGGAATTTTGAAAACTACATGGAGAATTACTTTTGTGAGCGGCTGCAACAAAATTAGTGTGATAGAAACATATGGCATTTGCTGGCTCTTCATAAGTATATCCACGTCACTGATTATGGGATCTACTTCGTAAATTTTAAATACGGTGGTTGGTACCATTCTGGACAGTAGCAGAAAGTTCGCTCACTTGTTTTGTTAACTGAGCTATTCTATGCTCTAACTGAGAGGCATGTGAAACGGGATCGATACTTGCACATTGAATTTTGCGGATTCTCAGGCTGGTAGCCAAATCAGTGATTTTATCAGCTACTGTAGCTAAATTAGTTAAATTTTCATTTTAAACTGTCAGAATGCTCTGTTTTGTACTGGGAAATCTAGCAAGCTATAATAATTTCAATAACGAATCTCTAACTGCTTCTCCAGCTAGCCCGCGCTTACGTGTTAGAAGCTGGGATGAACATTGATCGCCAAGCTCTAATCCTTGCAGTAAGGAATAAATTTTGGAAGCCTCGCTTTCAAATTGTAATTCGGTTAAATGATTTTTCGAGGTTATCATATTAGCCAGATTTGGAGTAGTCAAAACCAAATCACTCATCCAATTCAAAATATTTGATTCTATCGCAGACACTACAGGATTAAATTTGGTCGAATCTCCTGAGATACCGGATAGTTCAAATTGTGCTTCAATTTGTTTAAACCATAATGTGGTATTCAACTTATAAGTTTTATTAAGTGTATAAGTTTCATTTATAATATATATAAGTTTCATTTAATTCCACGCCTGACTTTTAGTATTATTGCCATTTTCGTGATTTTTCCTTAATTTATGATAACTAGTGAATGTTTACTATAAATTTTAAGAATAAGATTTTGAAGCTAAAATAACTTTTGTCAAAAGTATTTAGTTGTCAAAAGTGTAGCTGTAGAGTTCTTAAGCTAATCCTTTGGAAGAAAATTGTTTTTAATATTTTATTTATATTACATTTATTTTCGAAATAATATCATATTTTGTTGGATGTAGGAGACAAATACCTATCATTTTATGATATTATACAATTGTTATATTTTATGCGGAGTTTGCTCGAAAGAAAATGTATTGAAAAGATAAAAAGCATTGAAAAATAATCTACTGTTATAAGTAGTAATATTAAAAGTTTTTCAGTAAATATAACACATATGAAATTCAATTAAAATTCCTTTTCTACTTGAAAGACAACAATTCATATAAATTTACAATTCTGATGTTTAGTTGTATAGATAAAAGCATTTAATAATCATAAATGGTGTTTACTTTAATCCTTAAGATAAAACAAAATACAGGATTTTAGGAATGAAGGAATCACATGATAATGTTTAATTGTATCACTTATAAAGTGAATAAAATTTTACTCATATTATATCAGAAATGCATCTAATATTATATGAGTTTTCAACTCTATTTATTATATTTTGTACCATCCTGTATGTTGTATTTTGTGGATAAGTTTCATTAAATTCTATGAGTAATTTTTTACGTTATTGTCATTTTTCCCTAATTTATGATAATCCGTATATATATATATATATATATATATATATATATATATATATGTTTATCTTAGCGATAATTTAGTTTCCAATTGCATAGTAAAACATAGAAACTATCAAGTAACAACCTGTTAACCAATGAAATTTTGAATTTGATGTATAAAAATATACAACATAATTTCACAAGTAGTAATATCATAATATAATTCATTTCTTGGAATAACTCAAAAGTGTTATGGATTCCTGTTTAAAAGTTTAATTATTAAATTTATTTTGCATACACAAATATAATTATATTTTTTTAGAATTTCTCTTTATTAATTCATTTTAGTTTATTCTATAAAATAAATGTGAAATACTCATGGTTATATAAATAAATAAACCTTCACATGAAATTAGAATATATTTTATTCTTATCAATAAAATTTCATAAGTCAAAGATTTCATAAATAATAATGAAGTGTTCTATATTGCTTCAATAT
>JAPDSC010119898.1:203919-224090 GCA_026290005.1 Latrodectus geometricus | reverse complement strand
TATATATATATATATATATATATATATATATATATATAATGTAGTGTTCATTACTTTTTCTTGTAAATGCAAAAAACAGTCCTTGTATGGCAAATGAATTACTTTTAACCAAATATCTGAATTAACTGATATTTTAAATATAATTACTGTTATGTATTTCTGTAATAGGATTGCCATGTAGAAAAATCTTTCTTTTTTCAAAAGTGGATACTATTTGTTTCAGCATATTCATGATTTATAAAGTGATAAATAGTTGATTTAGAAATCTTTTTTCAGTAAAATTTAAAAGATAGCTGAATTAAAATTTTCATAATTTTTTATTTAAATATTTTAGAATTTTTCTCCAACTTATTTCACAACAAACACTGTTAAAAATTTATAAAAAAATTTTATTAACAAAAAAAGATTTATTTTAAA
The DNA here is from genome assembly GCA_026290005.1 of Latrodectus geometricus. NCBI lineage: Eukaryota > Metazoa > Arthropoda > Arachnida > Araneae > Theridiidae > Latrodectus > Latrodectus geometricus. Next base: position 223,673 of record JAPDSC010119898.1, on the reverse strand, counting down.
GTATGAATTTACCCAATTTTCAAATAAAATCTTCCCATCGTTAAATATTCACATTATTAGCACAATGTTAACGAATGTCATGATACAAGTAGTAAAAACTAAGCTTTGTTTTTATTCTGACAGACCCCATGGCACTAACACTTGCAATGTCTATATCAGTTTCCTTGACCAAGGATCTTAGGGTGCAAAACAAATGTCATAATTAGGTGGTAAGCTTAACATATAAACATGCTTGGTACTCAGCATTGGACTGAAATGATATTTTACAGTAATTGACATATTTACTATTATTTATTATTATTTAGCGAAAAATATAAGTTATACTTTTAATTAATGATTGTTAAAAATAAAATGTTTAATTATCAAGAAATTGCATACACTACTGAATCCTACTGAAACTTTATTATGACTCAACTATATTAAACATGTATTATTTAATGTAACTGTAACTAATATAGCAAATAATATAAACATTCTAATAAAGATTGTAATTGTAAAATTTAGGATTGTCATTTTATTAAAAATATCTAAATCTCAACAACATAAAGTCACAAAAATAAACATTGCTTCCTATAAATATACTTCAAAAGAATTTAAATACAAGAATAAAATAATTTAATAACATTGAATAAAATATATTTAAATTATGAATTAGTTCTACTTAGCATTATATCTAAATCAATTGAAAAGCATGTATAAATAAAAGAAAATAAAGATTTTTCAAAACTGGATACTCTTTATCTTCAATATGTTCATGGTTTATAAAGTGTGATAAAAAGTTGATTTAAAAGTTATTTTAGTAAAATTTAAAAGTCAGCTGAGTTAAAATTTTCATACTTTTTTATTAGTTTAAATATTTTACAATTTCCCCTCAAGTAAGATTTATTTTAAAATATCAATTTTTTTACACAGTTTAACTTTCAAATAAAGTTTTTATATTGTTAAATATATTCCCATTGTTAGCATAATGCTAATTACTGTTACAATACAAGCAGCTGTAACTAATATTGTAATTAATATAAATTATTTAATATAGCATGTAATTGCAAGAAAACTCTTAATTGTAAAATATGGAATTGACATTTCATTAAAAAAAATAATAATAAAAATCTACACAACCTTAACAGTATAAATTAGCAAAAATAAACATTTCTGAATATAAATATAGTTCTAAAGAATTTAAATACAAGAATAAAATATTTTAATAACATTAATTAAATTATATTTAAGTTATGAATTAGATCTCTGCTAAGCATTATATCTAAATCAATTAAAAGGCATTTATAAATATAAGAAAAATAAGAGTGAATTTAAATTTATTTCATTTTCATGAAAATTCAATATTTAATAATCAGTATAAATTACACTCGTGTCCATAAATTAAAGATAATGCAAGTTCAGACTAAGAAATAAACAGAAGCAAAACGAATGTAACTTACTTGTAAAGTCTATTTATTAAACAAAAGGTAAAGAGCAAAAAAAGATGCTTTATGTTTGACATCATTAACGAAAATTGCGATTTTTACTCCGTGGAGCAAATCTTAAAAAAAAACCTATTTACAAAAACCAATATAACGTGGTTAGGTTAATATATAGTATGCCCCCCAGACGATGCAATACAGGCCGTACAACGCATACGTATGCTGAGTATCAAATTATCGATCTGATATAGGGGAATATTACACCACTCATCAAGCAATGTCTCCAAATTCCCGTAGATATGTGGGAGGGGATTAACAAGCTGCAATTCGTCGGCCAAACATGTCCCACACATGCTCTATTGGATTCAAGCCCGGTGAGTATGCTGCTCAATTCATGAAGGTGATATTCTCCGATTAAAGGCATTCGTCTACAATGTTTGCACGGCGAGGATGAGCATTGTCATTCATAAACAGAAATTCTGAGCCCATGACGCCCCGAAACAAACGTACATGTTGTTCCAGAATAACAACCCGATAGTTGTGGCTTGTCATGGTTACATTCGGAACTTGCAAGTTAGTTCTGGAACCCAGAATTATTCTTCCCCAAACGAGTAATCCTGCACCACAGTAACGGTGTCTTTCAATGGCGTTCTCTTGGTGGTAACAGGTACCTGTCCCTCTCCATATGAAAGTCCGGTGATAATCAGACTGAAATCTAAACCAGAATTCGTCGGAAAACATAACACAAGATCACTGTTGCGGTGTCCACAATGCATGCTCTCTACTCCAGACTAACCGCAGGCGACAGTAAATTGCGGTAAGTGGAACACATATGACAGGCCTACGAGCATATAGACCAATGTGGCCTAAGCATCGGCACACGGTCTGCTTTGAAACTGTCGCACTGGTAGTTGAAGGGAGCTGACGAGACACGTCTGATGCTGTGCTCCGTCTGTTTCTCTTGGCAGTAAACTGCCAAATGCCGGTCCTCATTTGGCGTTGTAACTAGGGGGCGACCAGTGCTGTAGTGCCTACTCACATTACCATCATCTTGGAACCATTGCCAAAGCCTGGAGATGACACTCTGAGCAATTCCAAGTTCCTCGAATACTTCCAGCTGGTACATGCACATTCCAGACAGCCGATAATTCTACCACGTAAAACATCATCTAAATGATTCCTTTGTGCCCTAACTATGTGGTTATTGCACTGAAAGGCTTTTAAAGTTTTGCGAACAATTTTACTTCTTTACAACCATTTCTTATATACCCATCCCTTACACTCTCGTCACTGTGACGCATTATCGGCGCGATCTGATTGTATCTGGTAATTTGCATATTGTTTTTCAAGATGTGTGTGATAATTCTGCTTGTAAAATTTTTATTTTAGAGTTTAATTCTGTGTGATTCTGAATTATCCCTAATTTATGAACACGAGCGCATTACCTGTTATAGATTTTTCAAATTCTTCAAAAAATAAATGTTTATGTCTTGAATAATGATATTATTTTTTCTGTTTGTCGAAATAATTTCTATCTTTTGTGCCCCACAGACATCTATTATCAACATAATTCAAGAAATTAATAAACTATCTAAATTATTTTTTTAAAAAAAGTTACGGATTATTTAAAGTTTATTCTTAAACCTATATTGATTCATTAAAAATTCTTCCTCATCGAAAGAAAATTTAATCAGGTTAATGGAAGACATCATTGTTACTATGAGGTGTAAATATAAATAAAATATGCAAGAACAAATGGTAGTAAGCAAAAGCATGTAAATGAAATTCGCGCTGTCGCCGAAGCCTTACCAGATATATCTAAAAAAAATGTCTCTCAGAACGCCACTTTCGTGACGTTCACTTTACCAAATTTGGATTGTTCCAATGGATGTTGGACAGAAAATTGTATTTCATAATTTTTCACATAATAGTTGCAAGCTATCCTAAATAAGTTTTTGGGATAAGCATAAATACATAAAAATTTTCAACGTACAAGTAAATTCGAATTCCAAAATTTATTTATACAATCGCTGAAGTATTGATTAAAGAAGAAGATAAATTTATATTAAGAGTGGAGTGCCATCTTAACAATTTACTTAATATTTTAGTTTTGAAATGGTTGTATGAGCAGTTTTTTAGTTTTACTTGTTAAGAAACAAATAATAAAAATATTTGAGCTTCATAATTCGAAACTTGTTCTTAAATATTGTTAAAAGTGATAAATATTTAGAGCTACAAATGTGACTTGTTTAATGAATACTTTATAGCAAACTTTTTTTATTTATCTCCTTAAGAAAATATTTTATATTTTGTATTATTATTTATCGTGTTTATTAATTCTTATATTCAAAATGACTGATCACAATCAAGCTGTTTTAGTAACTTTTATTAAAACTTTTTCTGGTCAAGATTCATCGAAAGACACAGAGATAGAACAATTTGAGAAACGAGTTTTTTCATACATTGAAGGACAGGTAATCTATATGAATCGGAAAATGCATGGATATAAGGAGGGTTACAAAATAATTAGTACTCTTCTATAAACTAAATTCTCCTGTGAAATGCTAATTTGTATATTTTATACTGCTGTTGCTTTATTTTTGAAACCACATAAAATTTTTTATTTTATTTAAGAAATTTTATATGTATTTCGGCCAATTTAAATATAAAAATCATTTTACTATTGTTCTTGTTAACAAAATGTAATGTATCAAAGTAATTGATAAATGTGCTTTCTGGGAAGTATATATTTATTCAAACATGCACTTTATAAATTATTTGTGAAGTACAGGGTTTATGGAAGGAAGCATTTGCGTTAATCTGTGCTTTAGGTCCCCTACTCTGCCAACTTGGCGATAAATGCACCAAGCGTGGTAAACCAGACGTTTTTATACCTAATGAGCTCTTTATGGCAACCTCCGGAGGAAACAATTTGCTCATTAATTGGTATTTTCTTTTAGCATTTTCATTGGTCGTTAATTAGTTTCAGTTTGAAAAATCGATCATTTTCATTGGTTGCTAGTTAGTTTAAAACCGTTAAAAATAGTATTCCCTTATCGCCATGGCTACACCGTTTTTGAAAACCCACCAAGTACGGGACCCACAGCACATTTTCGCCAAGTTGGCAGAGTAGGGGACCTAAAGCGCATTTTCACCAACATTTGTATAAGCTATACTTGCTTTTAATGATATGTATGAAGAGAGAACACTTCATTGTAAAAATAGATGCTTGCATATGCTAAAGTGAGCATCACAGAACTAACTACAGTAGTTTGTACCAATGAAAAATCAGAACATTTTATATTTTTCCATTTTTTTTAACAGAAGGAGCTACACATATTCATCACAATTCTGGTACTTATGTACTATGATAAATATCTAAAAACATTGCCAAAACTGGGGACCAAAAAAAAATAATAAATAAATAAAATAAAATGTGACTACCTGAAAAACCTAGTTGCTAACATAGGTCTTAGAGAGCTCTAAAATTAAGAGTATTTTGTAAATATTATTTAAATTGTGTTAATCTCGCCAAAAAAATTTTTTATTACCAAGGTAGTCATCATAGTACGTAAATACCAGAACTCTTGTTTAGTATAATGTGTCAAATAGTTCAAGTGAATTTTCTTTTTTTAAGAGATTCACTTATTATTTGTTTTTAATCATTAATTAGATTCAATCTATTTTTGAAAGAATCTATAATGTAACAAATATATCAATTTGGCAATAATTTTTTAATACCCCAAAAATTCAAAAAACACCAAAAAGATTTTAGGCCATTTGTGTGTGCCGAAAAAATTTACTATACAAAGTAAAGTCTGTAATATTGCTGTACAAAGATTTAGTATCACAGAAAAAATTAATTCTTAATAGATTTTAACATCTTATGAAATTTTTTATATATTTCTTCAAAAAATATTGATGCCAGGAAATTGCCCAAACATATTTAAAAGATAATCCTCAAAAATAAGGCAATCATGCTATTTATCTAATTGGGAAACTTGAAATACGTATTATTAAAATAATTAGATTACATTTTTATGATTAATTTTAAAAGATCATTATTTTTATTTTTTCCTAAAATAAGCTTCAAAAGGCAAATCTAAATTTTGTCTTAGTAAATAAGTAATTTATTTAATATTTTTTTGGTGTTGTCTAAATTTATAATGAAAATTTAAATGATGTGAGTTCGTAATTTAAAATAATATGGGGTATTTTATGTTATTAAGGTATTCTAAACATAAGTCATATGGTGAGCAATTTTTGTTCATTAAATGGTCAAGTAACCAGTTATTTAATTACAAAACAAATCATAATTTTTATTAAATTAAAATAATGTTTAAGTCATTGATAATTATGACTGATTTCTTCCTGTTATTAAAAGTAAGTTAATCATATTACTTTATAGCTGACTGGAACTATAGTTTAAAAAGAAGATTGTGGAGAATAAATATTTTAAGCTACATTATCGAAAGTCAATTTAAAAAAAGCCTTTAAAAATTATTGTATAAATGATTTTCTTATCGACATTTTTTTATCAAGTTCCTCTATTTTTTTCGTACTTTTTTTCTACACGATTTCACTATTTTCTTAACATTTTGTTTTAATCATTTTAATTAATCTGGTACTGTTTGAAATTTTCTTTGCTTTTGTTAGTTGATATACTACTTTCTTAATCATAGTATCCACTATATTTGTTTATATTCACAATCTGATCTTCAATTTAAATATGGAAAGACATTTAAGTTGAAGTAATTTCCATAGCTCTTAAGTGATATGATTTTATTACTTTATATAGGTTTAAGTATCTATACTTCTAATTCATAAAGTTTCCTTGTATGTATTTAAAAGTTGAATGTGATTGGAAAAGAAAAAATATTTCAAATTATATAAGCAAATGTTAAAAATTTACTGTACAGTCACCGACATTCTCATCATACGACTTTTTCAAAATCTCTCCAAAAGTGCAGTAGCTGTGCAATAGTTTCAATCAATGTAAAAGAAATTTTTTTTTTTTTTGAAATAATTTAGTAAAAAACAATATAAAAACTTATCATTGTACTGCAACTTTCTATATTATTAAGATGATAATGCTATTTGTTTCAACTGTTAATGCAAGTGCCAACTGAACAAGTTTATTGCACCAAAATGGATTCCTGTATATTATAACTATTCTACTTAGAAGTTGATTGTTGGTTATCAAATTTTTTTTGGAAACTAACAAAAAATTTTTACATTTAAATCGTTTTCATTTTGCTTGGGATTTTTCAACTTATTAATCTTTTTGAATTATATAATTCCTTTAATATTTTCGATGAATTAACAAATTATTAAAAAATTAATGTTATTGATTTAGTGTTGCCTGTTTGCCAAATCTTGACTTAGATGCATTATTATATAAGATGCTTTTTAAAAAATGGGTGTACTTCTAGATTAATTCAAAACAAATTATGATAAAGACTGATGTTATATTTTTGTTCATTTAGTTTTAGTGAATATTTGATTATTGTCCTTTAGCATTATAAAGTAAGCTAAGACTGCTAAAATTGTTTTGTTGATTAAGATAATTTACAATAGAAGCTAGTTTTTATAAGCCTCTAATTTATGAACATATATGATTTTACAAACAAATTGCTAGTCGCTAATAATCCCATAGATGAAATGATAATTTTAATTCCCATTTGCAAAGTAAATATTTGAAAAATGTCATTTTTATGAACTTGTTTTCATGCACTTTTCATATCATCTTATTATTTTAACTTTTATTTTATGGTTGGGAAATTTGGATTGAGGTTATTTTTGGAAATTCTTTGCAATATAGATAGTTAACTGCAACATTAAGTATTAATCAGTCAATATAATGAATAAAAAAGTTTTGGTTCTAAAATCGAAAATAAAGGTAAATATATTTTATAAATTCTCGTGAAATTTATGTCAATAGGCTTTGAGATATTTATTGGCACCAGCCTCATTCATGCCGGATTTTTTTAACTAATCAATGTGGAAAGTCTCATCTAATCTAAATTCCGATTTAATTGAATTTGAGAAAAATCAATAGCTTAAACTGAAAATATAGTATGGTATTTTTGGTTTTGGATCATTCTTGAACTGCCTCATGAAATTTACATTTTAGGTGCAATTCTGTTGTAAATATGTTATTAAAATGATGTTCCAAGAAAAACATTTTAATCATTTGTCCTGCCTCTAAGTCATTTTGACCTGCATTGTTTTATTGAATAAAACACTGAAACTGAAGAAAAACAAAATTTGTCTACACCTTGAATGAAGATAAGTTATTCATCCATGAATTTCAACAAAGAAACCTAAAGCTTTCTGAAATTTTATTTCAAGGATTTTTGAATCTGAATTCAGATGTAATTTATTTGTAAGAGTCATTAGATGGTTAAATAATCGAGGACATAATAAAAGCTAATGAAAAAGAATATTCAGATATCAAACATGTAGAACACAACTTAGTGCTCTGACACTTCTGCAAAACAATAAGATAAATGGTTAACAATATTAAGGTAATTTTTGAAAAAAGAGCAAGTGAAATGTTTTTTTACATGAAAAAAGTTTTTAATATAATTTTGAGATTGAAAAGTAAGTGATTACATTTTAGCTGCTTTTTCTTCAATAAAATGAAAGAATTGTTTTTAATTAGAAGTTTTTTTGTGTGCATGTTTTTATGTATTGCATACAAAATACTTTTTTCTAATAGCACATTATTCATAGAAAGGGAGCAACATGGTAAAAATAGTCTTAAGATCTAATAACTATTTTCCTATTTTAGGAACTTGCAATTTTAAAAATTATTTTATTCATCGCTTTGTGTTCATAGAAACCAGCTTCTATTGTATTATAAAAAAATGACATCGTTAAATAAGTAAAAATGATTGCACTATATTACATTATTTTGTATTTTCTTTTACATATTTTATTTGTTTTTATAAATTGTGTCAAAATCTTTTTACATATCCTATAAAACTTGATTGTAAGAAAATCAAAGGACATCTAGAACTGCAAATTCCAAAATTGTGTAAAACAAAATTTTGAGAATAATTTTGGTTGGCAAAAAAAACTGGAAATCTCATTCATACACACACACATCAATGTGCAAGGTTTAATTATTTCAATATTTATTTATGATATCATACAATGCTACTGTGCTAAAAAAGGATTTCAATATTTTTTTGATGAGAGCAGGTTCCAATTAACAGCACAAAAGTTATTTTGGATATAGAGTTTTGATCTATACCATCCCTACTATTATGTATTAATGGATTATGTAATAAATCTAAAATGTTAAATTTCATTTCTTATCTAGATTCATTATATAATCCATGTTCAAAACTAACAGAAATTCTGAAGTTTTTCATGTATACATGTTTTATTATTTTTTTGTAAGAAATTAGCAATTTGTGTGAACATTTCTTTAAATTTTAATAGAAAATATTTCTTTCTTTTATTTTAGAAGTGGGTGAAGCGTCCTCTCATTTTATCTCCAGCAGTATGTGCTCAATATGGATGGGAATGTATTAATTCTAATTTATTAGAATGTGTGAGTTGCTGGGCAAAATTGTGTACTCAAGAACCAAATGCTGATATATATGATGCATGTAAGCTCAATTTAAATATGTTATTTTAATTCTTTAAAATTTTGTTGATAATGCACATATATATCAAGTATGTACTGTTTAAGTTTGTATGTAACAATATATGAGGTTCTAAATTATGTTCTTTCTCAGCATAATTCCCTTTTACATTGGTTTGAATAAAATATTTTTCATCCATTTTTTTCTATCTATTTAAGATCTTTTATAAAATTATGTTCAAAGTTTTTTTCACTTTGTAATGTATTGGAATAAATTTTAAATCTAAATCTTTATTTTTTATTTTTATTGTTATTGATTTCTTTTTTCTTTCTGATTTCTTTTTTCGTAAAAATTCCTCTTCATTTCTTTATATTGTTATGATTTTCTCAGTACTCTTGTGGACATATAGATGTAGTATCATCATCAATATTTGTGCATAACTGTCGACTTTCATTATTTGGCTATATAATCTATGGTTTTTGGATGTATTGTAAGCCTGTAGTGTCATGTGCTAAAATTGTATGGATATTCAAGTTTAAAATAGCTTTTTTCCAGTTTCTTGACTGTGATTAATTAATACTTATAAGATACAATTAGTTATAGAAAAATTGAGACACCTGTGAATTAAAGTGACATCTTTGAATGTGTTTTGTAACTATTAAAATATAACAAGAAGTACCTGTTTTCTTTTATAAATGGGAACATATATATTCTGGAAGTACTTTAGTTCAAACAGTCATCTGATTTCAATATAATTAAATTGTTATGGTCTATTTTCGAGCAATTAAATATAGAATCCATATCCTCTACCTGCATCTCTCCTCAAACTTTCTCAGTATCTCTATGAAAATTGGTACAATATTTCTTTAAATACTATTCAGCTCTTGAATGAATTGCTTCTTAGGCGAATCCAAACTGTATTACATGTCAAAAGCAGCATTGCACCATCAGCAACATCAAAAGCAGATCCTTTATTAATCTAAGGTGTTTCCATTATTTTGACCTCCTATATATTCTGTATACGTAGGTAGAGTCTTAAAGAAGAATGATAATTTTGATTTAACTTTTATATTGCCTAATATATTTATGTTTTTAAAAGGAAGATAATACATTTATAGTCATGATTTAAAGGAAGCTAATTTTTTAAATTTTAAAATCCATTTTCATTTACTGTTAATTGAGTTACATCCTGTCTATGATGATTATTGAACAATGAAATTAATTTAATAAAGATTAATTAAACTAAATATATCCTTTTAAAAGTATGCAAGTGTCCATAAAAGTTGGATCTTAAATCAATTGGCATTCAATTCATAAAAGTTTCATTTTGATGGAATATGTATAAACATTTCTGAAACATTAAATATTATTTGTCAGATATTTATATCTACAATAGTATTACACATACATTGTTTACTACAGTATATATTTATTAAGGCCAAAATGTATTATGACCTTAATAAATATATACTGTAGTAATGAGTTATATTTGAAACCTAAAAAAAAAAAAAAAAAAAAAAAAAAAAAATTACGATAAGTGGATGCTTTGTGCTCACCATATAAGAAATTGTAGTTTCAAAATTTCAAATATTGGTAGGTATGTTTGTATTAGTGCTGTTACAACTGTAGTATTGCAGTTTTAATTAGTGCTTGTGTGTTCTTGTTTAGAATTATCTGGAGTTGTTTAGAATTATTTCTTTATCATTTGTGTGGAAAATAGCTTTATTAGAAACGATTTCAATTTTTTTTCTTCTATCTTTTCAAAATTTCACAATTTAAAATGTTGCTTAGCTTTAAATGTATATTAATTTTTAAAACTTTTGAATTTGTTGACTTATATCTTGCCCCATTAATCATATGACTGGAACTACATTAACAACTTTCTATTATTAACTTAATAATTTGACTCATAAGATGATTAGTACTTGATCGAATCAAGTTTGTTTGAAATTGTTAAAAAATAAAGAGTTTGCACTTTTATGTTCCTGAAATAAAGTTTGTATATTTATTATACTAATCATTTTCTTTTACACCTGATGTAAATGCTAATAAAAATAGTTTCAATGTTTTATTTTTTTAATTGACTTTTCATACTCTTATAATTTTTAAAGGACATGAATTACTATTAAAATGTCAAATGCATAAAATGTATGTTTGAAAGTAAAGTTTCATCAAATATTCAATAAGTATTCAGTATTCAGCTTATTCGCCATTCACTTTGGTTGAATGATATTGCTTTATACAGTTGTGGATAACAAATTGTTTATTTTTCTTATTAAAATTTCTATTTCTATTATGATTGATATTGAACTTTATTTCATTTCATCTGTTTTGAATCTGTTTGCAAATAAAAATTTTAGTATAAAAGCCTCCAGAGCGATTTAAAACACTGCTCAGGATAACTGGTAATCAAAATCCTTTCTTTCTTTCTTTTTTTAATTATAATTCACTTAATTCTGGATTAATATAACTTTGGTTTCATAGTACTTAGTGAATAAAAATTTTGATTTGATATGCAGTTGGTTGATTCTGGTTTAAAATGGAGTTTGGTTAATTCTATATTAAGTTAATTTTATGCTTGATAAACTCAATTGAGTTTAATGAGGCATAATTTGTTTCTATTCTAGGCTCTGACAGATTATTAATAGTGTCTGTCTTCTTCATCTTGGTAGGTTTGCTCATGTTTTCAATTTTTATGTATATGTATTAGGGGGAAAAAAAAAGAATGTGTACTTTAAATTGCATAAAATTTTAGTGTAAGATTAAAATTTCTCAAATCTTCCAAGGAGAACTTTCATACATTTCTTTTTATAAATAATTCCAAATGCAGGAGAAAATACTTTGTACTAAGTCTTTGAAAACAAAAAACAATATATGCTTTTTTTTATAAATCAAAATAATTTAAGATATTTTTTTGTAATTTATTTGATGCTTTTTTCTTTCTTGAATCATCTTTTTAAGATAAATATTTCAGATTAATGTTCTAATATTTTGTTTCCAATTTTTCTTTGATAGTTTTTTTATATACTAGTGTAGCGTAGCGTAGAGGCAAGCCAAATGATGACAATTTTAATTTAAATTAATTCAATTTATTGATGAGAACAAATTCTAATATATACACAATCTTAATATAATTTTCAAAACAAACATAACTTTATAATCGGCGGACACCGCCACAAACACACTTCCAGTGTGCTGCCTCTCTGAGAACTACTCTTAATAAAAAAAAGTAAACAAAAACATAATCAGGAAGGGAAGAGGAAGGCGGCAGATGTTGGCGCACATGCCCTAATCTGATCTTTGCCTTGACTTGTTACAGTAGTTAATTATATATGGTGAATGAAAAAGTAAGTTACATAGTTTAATTTATACAATACTAAAGATTATGAAAATTTTTTAAACATTTTGTTTGTATGATGAGTGGTATTTTATTGTGTTTCTGCAATAAGCACTTTTTCAATTTATATGGACACTTATTTACTATATTTAATTTAATTTACATAAATATCCGTAACATTCAGATTTGAATTGTACAAAATACTTTTGAAATGAAAGAATTCTAAAGGGAAAATTATGTATTTAATGTGATAAATTTGAAAATTTGTTTTAGAAGATTATCGTGATATTTTAAATGCAATTTACTAATGAATAATTAGTACTTTACTTATAGAATAGATAGGCACATTTCATAAAAATATTTTAACTATTGAAAACATGACAAAAATTTTTTGAAAGCATCTGATTTTTCGAAATCTAATTTATTTTGTCTATTAACTTCTCTTTTTTAAATAAAGCTGTTAGTTTTTGTATATTTTTTTAGTTTGGATCTTTTTATGAATTATTAAAAGAACTATATAATGCAATTTTATATATATTTTTAAATCTAAAGAATATCAAACACGATATATGGAGTTAATTTAAATTATATATATGTATAAATATATGTAAAATTTTGAATTTAGATTAACTATTTTGTATATTTAATTATAGTAAGAATATGTAATGTGCATTTATTTTTGGATAATTCCTGCTAATTTGTTTTTTCTAATTCTAATATTACCTCTCACAGATAAAGCTTGCATTGAGAAAATATTTACTGATTTAAAGGACAGTCATAAAACACATTGTCCATGGCCATTAGCTCCTTGTCCAGGTATATTTAATTAGCAAATATTTATTTATTATATGATGCTTAATTTTGGTTGATTTTTCTTAATGTAATATAGATGTATATTTTAGTATGAGTATTTTGCAAGTTTCATGTTTTGAAGAGGGAGATTTTTATTTATTAAAATAAAGAAAAAGAAATACATTGTTTTAAGTATGATTATTGTGAAAATTTTTGATTATTTGTTATAAACTTAATATTTTGAGCTTTGCATTTTATTTCAATAATAGTTTATTACTGAGCATAAAACTTTTAAAATTAGGTAATCCATTAATTGAGTGGTAGTAGTTTATAACTTATTAAATTAATTTAAAGTAACTGTGTAAAAACAAAAATCAATAATTTAGAGCAAATAAACATTTTATTTATTATTGTTTTAACTTGAAAAATTTCTTAAAGTTAATTTTAATATGGTTGAAGTATTTATTGAAACTGAAAAGTACAGTGTAACTCCACATATATGTTCACGGACTTTACGTTTTCCTGCAGTTAAGGTTTATTTTTTATGGTTCCTTCAATTTTCCTAATGTTAAATTATCCTCGCTATTACAGTTTCTAAATTAAATTTTTCCCTCATTTACACTTTTTGAAGCCATCACAGATCTGTGAAAGACGTTTTTGTTTTCATGATATTTTTGCTTTCTCTCCTAATGAGACTTATCAGCTACAAATTCTAGTGTTGCTTGGAGTTCATTCATTGTGGAAAGAGGTCTCTTTTCACTCATTCATTCACTCTTGTACAATTGTAGTGGGGTATGGAGCATACTACACTGGCCAGAACATCAGAACAAACATGGCAGGCTGTACATTGAAGGAGCAAGTCTCTTACACGCATCTTTACTTTCCAATAATGGACTATTTCTTTGTGTTCTTCTGAACTAAACTTTCTCGTTAAAAGGCAAGAATTTCCATGGAGGCAAAAACATCAAACTTAGACTTACTGTAATGTTAGGAATGAATGCTAACAGATCTAAAAACTTTGACCTTTTGTTATAGGAAAGTTCAAGAAACCTCGATACCTCAAGAATGTGAAAACATTGCTTTCAAAATACGAGGTCAATAGAAAAGTTTGTATGACTACTGACCTTTTTGAGAGGCAAATTTATGTTCTTGAATCAAAAATGGGAGCACAGAACGGAAAAATTCTTTTATTTGTTGATTTGTTCTCTGCCCATCCAAAGAAAATCAACTTGAAATATATTAAAATTCTTGCCAGGAACTGCATAAGCAGGTTACAGCCAATGCATTTAGGAATAATCTATGCTTTCAAGACTTACTATAAAAAAATGTTGTGCAGTTATTACTAGGTTTGATAGGCTCTGGGAAGACATGGTGATATTTAAAATATCTACCCTGAATGTACTTATTTTGCAAATGTATGGAGGAAGATGTGATTCAATCCACCATAAGCAAGTACTTCAGAAAAGCTGATTTCTTTCAAACTCATGAAGAAGAAGTACGAGAAAAAGAAAATATTCATCTTATTTCTGTATGGGAAAAATTGAAAATAGAATTTAAAGTTAAATATTTTTCCATTTTGATGAGTTTGCAACTGTGCAAACTATGTCGGTAGATAGTGATTTTGAAGATGAGGGCAATGATGATGATAGTGTGTCTACTTGTGCAAAAGTAGTTTCTGTCAATAAACATTGTAAAAATTACATTTCTGTAGCAGATGGTGATGTTAATTGTTTTGACCATTTGTATGAACTTGAAAAGCAAGTTGAAAAAATTATTCAGAAAAGGGGGGAAAAAAAAAAAAAAAAAAAAAAACAGCAAAATTTTGATGTTTTTATATAAATATTTGTAATAATGTATATAAATTTAGTATTGATATTTTTATTTAAATATTTAATAAAAATACATTCTAAATTTTCAGTATTTTATAACATGTGCAGAAGGATTTTTCCTCCATTTACACTTTCTTGTGATTTGCAGCATTTTTTGTGGTTCTTTGAGAAGCATAAAAAGAGGTTCTACTATATTTTGATTTCAATAGTTTTATTGGTATTTATTCAGTATGCATTTTTTATGAACCAAAAACAACCAATGTTTTTTTTCTTTAAATGGAATTTCTGAAAAAAATGTTTTAATGCAAAATTATGCTTTATTAATAGTATCTCCCACTTAAGAAATATTTTTATTTTCTTATTGTGGTAGTTATTAGTTTACTTGTGGTAGCTATTGTACTCATAAAGTTCAATATAACTCAATAATATAGTCTGACAAAAATATTTTGATTATATTAATCTCATTTTTTTTAGCAAATAAGCTTTGATTAATTATTTTTAGTTTAAATTACAAATTAATAGAAAACCAATTCATTTAATTAATCTCTAGACTTTGGTCTTGAACCTTAGCTTTAGTCTCTTTGCGGATTCATAAAATTCAAATTTGTCTGATTAATCATTTTACCTATACATTCATTCATTTTGAAAAAAACATTTGCATTAGTATTAATTTTTTATATGAAAATGGACTAATTATTTATATTTTAATAGTTAACAATACTTTTTGATTTATTCTTGTTAATTGTAATAATTTACTTGATACATTAGTAAATTGTAACAAATATATTTATATCATACATCTAATAAAAAATGTTTTTCAAGAATGTAATTATTACAAAGTCACTGAAGATAAAATTAATATTCTCTGTTTCCATTGTTATCATAAATCATTATAAGTTTATCATTATTTTATAAATGAATAAAAACTTGAATGTTTCTACAATATTTCTGGAAAGCATGATATATTAAAAGTTATAATTCAAGTTCATTCTAATTAATTTATATGGAGGATACAATTCTAAATATTACTAATAGTAATTGATTTGGACTAATTATCTATTCCATTATAATATGATTAGCAATTTAGAAATATATGGAACAAAATTTTTTCATGCAAATGCTTAAAAATAATTCATTTATACTAACACTTAATGTCTGATTTTTCTTATGATCATTGATATTGCAAGTATTCAAAGTAAGAAGCAACATGTTTACTGTAGAAGTGCTATTTAAGTGAGAGGTACTATATACTAAAAAGAATGTTATTTGTTTTTGTTAAATTAGATTAAAATGACAATATTGATAAGAACCTTAGAGAATAAAAGATTATTTGATAAACAGCTAAGCTTACAGCAAATTCCCAAGTTTAAAAATTATTTGAGCTCTTTTTATTATATTTGATAAACTTACCCAGAATTTCTTATTAGTTATCTGTGTTATTATCTTAAAATAATTCCTTTTATTCAAATGTAAAATGAATGACCACTGAAGATTTTTACATGACAGAATTAATGTGGGAAACCTATCAAGTTACTTCTTAATTATAAACTTGTTACATGAAATAAATTTACTTATTTCCCTAAATTGATTTTTTGAAAAGAAAGGATTACTTAGAAAAAAGAAAAATTTCTTTTCCCTACTAAGAAAAAAGTTAAAAATTAGCAGGAAATAATAGCTGCAAAGTTTGTTGTTATCTAAAAGGGATTTTGATTTTAAAAATCTAGAAATTTTTATAAGTTATTTAAATTTACATAATTTGAGATTTTGTTGTAATATTTTTATTGTTGTTTCAAAGTAATAAAGAAATTATATAAAATTTTTATATAATTATTTGTAATTTTAAGTAATTATTTATATACCATTATTGAATTATTCCATAACATCATTTATTTATTGTATTTACCTATAAGCAGGTAATTTTTCTTGAAAGAGAAATTTGTTTATCAGAGCATTTCTAATTATTAATTGTGACTATTAATAACATGATAGTTCATAATGTGGTGTCATTTAATCAATTTAATTCATAAATGCCATAAATTTTTTAAAGCAAATGTATTTTGTTATAATTTCATTTATTTATTTTGTAAATAGAATCATTTGTGAGAATGGTTCCTTTACCAAAAGAAGAAGCATTAAATCAGTTTGCACAACTCTTAAAACAATGTTTGCAGTTTGAGTGTTCAATACCAAAAATAAAAGACACAATACCTGAACAATTGGTAATTTTTTGCATTTACCTTTTTTTCATTGTAATTTTCAGTCATGTGCTTGTTATTATTTTGGGGAGAAAAAAAATTTTTTTTTAAAGATTACTATTAATGATGTCTACTTTGATAATATAGATTTGTTATAAAAATTATTTTTGCTTTTTAATATTAAATAGTTATTTACTATACTTAATTTTGCCACTATGCTACAGTGAAAACCTTACAATAATCACTAATATTTCTACATTCTTAATTATGTTTTAAGTTGAAATAATTTTCCTTGTTGTATGTATTTCTGTTTATTTTTTTATGAAGCTATAGGAGTTTCAAATTATCTATAAAATTGAGTTATAAACTATGAATCTTAATGTAGGACTTGCTTAAAAATATTTTAATATCTACTGTTGTTTAAATAATATCTAGAAATTTAAGAAATTGACACTTTTGAAAAAAATATTCATGTTTGTGAAGAAGTTCTTGCATATGTATTAAATATAAACAACAAAAAAAATGATTATTTTTGTGCTTTTAAATTATTTTTCAAATGATAATTAATAAGTTACCTTTATATTTAATAAAGGAGAAATAGTGGCTTTGAAGTTTATCAAAATAAAATAAAAAAATCTGGTTTCAGTTATGAGGATAATATTAAATTCAAAGGGAATCACAGAAATTTTCTATACAATGAAAGCAATGAAAAATTATTTAATATCTTTGTGTAGAAAATAATAATATAAAAGAGAATGATGATGTGGAGAAACAAATCTATTAATGTAAATACTAAATAGGTAGAAAAAAGTTAGAATTTAGTATAATTTATAGGGGATCAATAGTACACATAGGAATTATTGATATTCCATTAAATTTTTTTTGTAAATATTACTTTAATATGAAAAAAATATTATCAATTGTAAAACTTACAGCTAAAGCATTATACTCACAATATTGTTGAGGCATTGCTAATTGACTCTTAGAAAATGTTTGTCAACATATAAATTATATAGTGCAGAATTTTCAAATTTTTAAGAATTTGTTACTGATATATTTGTTTTCTACTAAAAAAGTTATCTATTCTTTTAGAAATCATTGCAGAAGTGCATTAAAAGTTATGATAAAATTTTCAAATTTTTAAGAATTTGTTACTGATATATTTGTTTTCTACTAAAAAAGTTATCTATTCTTTTAGAAATCATTGCAGAAGTGCATTAAAAGTTATGATAAAATTTTCTTCATATATATAAAAAGTACTACTGATTCAAAATTATAGATTTGATATGCAACTGGGTATTGAATTTTCTTGTGAATATTTTACTTTAAAAAATAATTTGTATACTTTATGATTTTACCATTGTTGTATAAAAGAATGTTTTATTGTTGAAAGCTTTTAGTTAAATTTGAATTTTTAGTATGAAAGTTTTTGTCAGTTGAATAACTAGTTTCAAAATATCCAAATACTGATTCATAGCTAATAACAATGCTTTTCAACTGTGGGATAATTATTTTAGATTTAAGAAATGTTTTATCAATATTTTTTAGTGTATAACATTAAAAGAGTTTGATTTTCATCGTATAGTTTTTGTAAGAAAATTTAAAATTCACTTTTATATAATAAATTTTAGTTTATTGAGTTGTAGATAAACTCCATAGCTATCTATTACTGCCAATAATTCAATTTTCTTACTAATTATCTTTACTGCTTATGATCTTTTCATTGATGAAGTTTTAAATTAATTTTCTGTATTATTTATTGCAAGTTTAATAAGTATATTATGTTAAAAAATTGTAAATTTTAACTTATTATCATCTTTAAAAATCTGTTATGTGTGTCATTTTGAAGTTCTTGATATTGATAAGTTTAAATAAAAGGAACGGTTAGATATATATTAATATTTATTTGTAATTGTTTTGATTCATTTTAATGCTTCAGATTAACTACTATGTTTCATAATATTTTTTTAGGCATTATAATTTTGCAATAATTTTCTATAATATTTTTTCATTGGTTCTCTCTATTAGCTGCTGCAAAAAATGTCACCAAAAACATAAGTACCCAAACAGATACTCTATGACTCCTTGTCACTAGATTACCCCAAACAACAACAGAAAAGCCAAAATTTGCACCTTCCATTGTTTGAAGAGTTCGTTTTGCTAAATCAAGAGGCCTCAAAGCCTCAAAATCTGCAAAAGAGGGTGCCTGAAAGCCCTCCTTATCCACCTGTAAAGCCTTATCTCTAGAAGCTGACACAGTATCTCTTAATCCTTTGGACGATGATATATCGTTCGAGGAGCTGTCAGATAATATGCCTTCCAGCTCTGGGAAAGGAGCTTTTCAATTTAAAGAATAACTTCCTTTGTTTCTTGGAACTGCCATGGTTTGCGATCCCATCTTGATGACATCAAGTCTCTAACGTCAGCTTATAACCCTGCATGCGTGGCACTTCAGGAAACATTCTTGAAGTCTAAAAAAAAAACTACTCTGCGTGGGTTTAAATGCTTTCGAAAAGACTGTGGTGCTGATGGTGCAGTGTCTGGTGGTGGTTGTCTATTAACAGCCAATAACTTCCCAGCACTGT
>JAPDSC010119898.1:180128-198919 GCA_026290005.1 Latrodectus geometricus | reverse complement strand
TTTTCATCACTAAAGATAATTAAACAATTTTATATTTTATCTCATAACTTTTTTTTATTTTTTTTATAAATTTTTTAGAATAATATTTTTATTTTAACACATACAATTATTAAAATCTAGATTTCTTACATTAAAAAATAATAAAATAAATTGGAGATATAAAAAAAAATTATAATTATGATTACACATGAAAATAGAAATGAGTGATATATTTTCTTATTAATTATAGAAAATTAATTTCTTAATGAAATATATTTATTTTATAGATAGCTATTACAGTTGAATTACTGTCAATTGCGACAAGAATAAATTTTTATGTAATTGTATTTAAAAAAATAATTATTTAATGCCTTCTATTTTTTAGAAATAGGAATTCTCAAATTTACGTAAAGTGCCAAAGCTGCCAGCGCTCAATATGGATAAAATCATTTAATCTGATAAACACTTTAGATTCTGATGATGTTACAACTGTTGAAAATGGATCATTTTTAGAAGGGGCACCTGAAAGTTCAGATAATGATGTTTCTAATGGTTCTGTAAGAAAGAAGATAAAGCTTGTAAGTTTAGTTTTCACACTAAAATTAAAATTAATTCATACATAACATTTATGATTGAATTTCCTTATTCTGATTTGCTATTTTTTGCTAACAATTTGAAATTTTATGTAAAGAAGTTTAGTATGGTTTTTTGCATAACGTGATTTGAAAATTCTGTTTTGGAAATATTTATATCAGAAAAATAATGATTTGCCATTTATGTAAGCTTTAATTTTACGTGTAATTTATACTTCCTCTACATTATGATGTATTTTAACTTCTGCCTCTCTCTTTTTTCTACAGTTAATAATGTTTTTGCAAAAATGGTAATAAATTATTTATAAGAATTATTTATTTGAGTTTTATTTCTTGTGTTGTTTAAATCTTTTCATATATTTAAAGTAAAACACATATTTAGTACTTTGCTTATTGAAATATATTAGCTTAATATGTGATAATTGTGAATTACTTCAATAATTGTAAAGCCAAGAGTACATTAAATCTTTGCGTGCTGAATTTTTCTTGTCGAATCTATATTAACATATCTTAAATTTTTTTTTCATTTGTATATAGTACTTAAGTTTGATGTTTTTTAATATATTTATTATTGAAAATGCTTACTCTAATAATGAACTTGAATAAGAAGTTGAGAATTTAAAGCTAGAAAACCTATTAAACCCTACTAGTTTTGGAAAAAATTTTGATATCTTCCTCAAAATATACTGCCTAGAAGTTTCAATGGATATTTAGTTTTAAAAGTAACTTCTTTCTATGAAAGGTGATTTTGTTGTGGTTGATGTAATGATCATGATTATGCTATGGATTGTAACAGATTTCAAAGCTAAGTTAAGATTTGAAATTTATAGAAGAAAAAGTTCTAATATATCAGGCTGTTATATACTTAAAAAATTAATCAATTTCAGTTATACATTGTTTAATTTACGAAATTTTTGGAATAACTTTTTGATATATATGTTAACCATGATCCTACTGTATTATAAAGTAAATAACTTGGATGATTAATGTCAAAACTGTAAACATTTTCTTAAAAGAAAAGTAAGAAAAAGGAAATAAAAAAATATTTGTATATAAGAAATATATTGAAATACTGTGAATAATATTGTAAACTATATTTCATTTTGTTTACTCTAGGAATACTTTTTTTTAAACATAATATGAAATTTTTTTTAAATGTATTTAATAAAAATGGAGATTTACAAAAATAGAGTTTCTTAACTAGGGCTGCACACACGCCTAATGATACAAAATATTAATGCACACACACCTAAAGTTTTAAAATAAATATTTAATTAATAATAAAGGATTTATTCTTAAGGGATGCATTTTTCTAAAAATGTATGAAATACTAAATAAAAATTATCTATGTGTTTTGATCTCTTTCGATTTTATCTTAATAAATGAATCTATCTTTAAAGAATAAATTAAAGAATAAAATTAAGTTAAATTATTCTGTAAGTGAAAGTGTGTTCTTTTGAGCAAATAGAAAATTCTATTCCTATTTCTGTTGCCTTTTATTTCATGCTTTTAGTTTTATATTTTATTTAAATAAAAAATCAAATTTTGATTTATCAATTTATTAGTACACCAAAAATGTATTATTAGTGTGTTCAGTGCTTAGAAAGTGGTCTTTTGGCTATGGTTAAATATTAAATTCTATGTCTTTTATGTATAGTTAAAAGTATGATTGTTATTAAATTGAATATAAATTTTTAAAAATATGTGTGGTATTTAATATGAATTCAAGGTTATAAAAATATTTTTTTTTCTAAAATATAGTCTCAGATTTTTTATATTGTAAAATCAAAGTTATATTTAAAATTCATAAGTGTGCAGTCCTAGGTAAAAGTTAAAAATATTGTATTAATGTCTGTTTCAGCTAATTGAATTGATTTACTTATTTATATAACTTTGACGAAAAACTATTTTTATCTTCATTAAAAATAATAAGGAAAATGAATTTTCTGAATGGTGAACAGAGTAACTGAAAGATACTAGAGCAATAATTATTTATCTGCTATTGTTTAAGTTTACTTCATCATGGACTTTTTATGTGCAAAACAGACAAACACTTGATGTCAGAATGACAAAGAGTAGATAACGATCGTGATGAATTACATAAAGGAAAAAATGTTTAACTGTAAGAATCTAATCATATATTCATACATGTTAAAAAATTTTGTGATATCAAAATAATAGTTCTACAACTGGAGAATAGAATTAATAAAATTTTGCAGTATATTTTGCAAGTATATTTTTTGTTTACTGAGATTGCAGTGTATTAAAATGCAATTAACGAGTTTTACTTAAAAGTTTGTAATTTAATTTTAATTAAAAATATTTTAAGATTCATTTTAAATTTCTAAAAATTGAAATTTACTCAAAATATTCCAAATTTATTTCTAAGATTTATTGCAAGTAATATAAAATTATATTATGTAACTTTTACTTAAAATTTAATGAAATATATTTGTGATTATAAAAGTTACTATCCTGACTCTAAGTTCTGTTAGTTTCATTTTAGGAATGAAAACTATTTGTTAATTTGATGCAAAATTCTCAACCTACTCAATAGATGGCTTCACTTATCTAGTAAATCATGATTTTCCCACCGAAAAAAACTTCCACACAATAATGTTTAAGGATTCAATTGCTCATCTTGAATTAATTTGCTCTAATAATGATTAAAGATAATGATATGGAGTGTTTTTTTTAATAAATAAATTGGATTTCCATATCAAATATTGGATATTTTACCATGTCTTATGTAGTTATTAAAGGCTTTATCTTGACTAAATTCATAAAGAAAATGCATAACACCTCAATATTTACCTCTTGTAGTTTTAAAGTTTAAAAAAGTGGTGTTTTTTTTAAAATTATCCTATAAAGTTAAATCCTAAATAATCATTGAAGTAAATTATATTTTTATGTGTTAAAAATACCTTGAGTATATATTTTATAATTTTGCTGCTAAGAAACAAAACTTCATGTGCTGCAAAAATTATACCTGCTTTTGTGCAATTTACTTTGAATTAAAATTTGTGTAATATCAAGGAAAAGTGGGTTATGTTATTCACAGATATTCCAAATTAAGTTTCCTATCTAATTTTTGTGATATTTTGATCAAGTTTTAAGCTTTCTGAATGTAGGTGCTACAGATTTTTTTTCACATTCATTAAATAATTTTTAAAATTTTTTTTAGAGTCAACATTCCTATTTCTGAAATGTAACAAGTCATCCAAAAAATTTAAAATCAAATTTTTGTTAAATACTTTTTACTTTTAAAAATCTGGGCTCAGATCTAAATATGATTTCTGAAATTTTACAATTCCTTTTGATTTAAACTTATTTTTTTACTGGAATAAGTATTTTTCTATCAGTTGATATTTATAAGGGAAATTAGGATTTATTTTGACTCATATAATTTAAAAGCTATATAAGTGAGCTCCAAAGAATGAAAAATTGTAATGAATCAAATCTGCCTGCATTATCACCAATTAGATTTTTCTTAAATTGCTAAATATTATTTTTCAAGTAATTGTTCTCTAGTAGCTGGAAATGTTGATTAATGTAATTTAAAAGCTTTCTTTAAAATTTAATGTATTAACTATCAGTTTAATTAAACATTTCAGTAATTTGTTGATTCTAAATTATTGGAAAATAACAGGTTTTGTAAGGTTTCATACTGTTTTTTTTATGAATTTTAATTAAAGTATAAAAAAATTATAAGTTATTTAAAGAATACATTTAATTTTACTTAAATAATAAATTCATTGTTGACTCAAAAATAGGAATATTTTATAACATGTCCGATATTTATAAATATACGCAAACTCCATTAAAGTAATTGATATTTGTATGTAAACAATTATGAATAACTTATTTCAAGATTAATGATTATACTATTAAACAAAGTTTTTATCATAGGAATATTGTAACATTAATGGAAAATATTGTGAACTAAATAACATGTGTAAATTTAAACTGGTTATCTGGTATCTGAGCTCAAAACTATTTTCACATTTGAAATTGAAGTTACACAACATTGGAGTGAAAATTACTTTTTAATGACTTAAAAACTGCTTCATTAACAAAATTGTGAATAAAGTAGCAGTTTTCAAGTCATATTTGATGATATGAGTAGTCTTATCATGACTATACATCATTGTGTTTTTTTTATTTCTTCTGGAATTTTAACATATATTAAATTCCAAAACATGTTAGATCATATGAAAATTTTTTCTTTCCATCCTGAATTGCTTTGGAATTTAATCAAAAATATATAGAAAACTCATAAAATGGAATGTGAATCACAATAATCTATCCATAAATGTAAGTATAAATTCCAGTGATCAAGTCAAGATACACGTGCATAATTATAGTAAAATAATTCTTAAAGATGTTGTCATATCTGAAAAATGGTATACTTTACTCAAATTCAAATATTTCTTTCAATAACCCCATTGTTACCCATGAGATATAGAAGGCCAAAAAATTCAGAATTTTGAATTATGACATACAATAATTCACTTAGCATTGAATCTTATTCAGTTTTGATTTCCTTTTGTGATATTAATTTATCTGAAACCCATATTGTTTCACAAGCAAATAACATTCATTTGAAATAAAAAATAAATTTTCTATGCAATCTTATGATGGCTTAAAACAGCGGTTCTTAATCTATGGGTCGCGACCCAATTTTGGGTCGCGAATTATATTTCTTAGGTCGCGCTGAGTCGAACCAAAAAATTTAGTAATACACCAAATAATAAGTAATACCAACACCTCCTAGAAGAGTTACTCCTTAATACAAGTTATTCCTTAATACAATGTTTCATTTTTACCGCTCTTCTCATAAGCACAAGGTTCTCATTAAAACTGTATGACTTGCATTTAAAATTTAAAAGACTTAACATATGCATTGATATTTCTTTTCTTTTAGGAATAAGTTAAAATGTCAATTATTTTCAAAAAGTTATAAATATATTTTAATTTGGTCAATAAATTTATAAAAAACACTTGATTATTAAATAAATTTTCCTTGGATCGAAAAGTACTTTTCTTTATCTTTATTATTAAAAAAATAAATAAAATATTTGTAAGTTAAAAAAAATCATCATCGTAGGATTGAAGATTTTTTAAAAACACGCTCTGTTGTTGTTGTCGTGTGTCAGCCAGGCCGGCAATATGGGGTGCGCTGCTCCACTTTTCCAACTGAGCCATATTTGGTGTGGTCGGGTTTTATGGCGCAAGGTCCAAAAATGGACAAGCTGCATATTTGGTGTGGAGTCTGACTTCCTCTGTACACACATGCCATAGGTACCCGTTTATATTATTGGTTAGGCAACCATTCACACACACACAAAGAAAGGACAAAGACAAGAAAGAGAGAGAGTAAGTACATCCATGCCCGAGCCAGGATTCGAAACCAGGTCCCACCCATCTGTAGTCAGGTACGCTAACCACTAGACAGGTTGGGCGGCAAAAATATGTTGTAAAATAAAGCAATGAAAAAATTTTGACTTTTTTTTTGGTCGCGACATGAACATATTTCTCAAATTTGGGTCGCGGCTTAAAAAGGTTAAGAACCACTGGCTTAAAATACAGAATTTAATTATAAACTTTTTAAATTTAAGTGTAGTAAATTTTCTTTTTTATTAAGAACTTTTTCTTTCAATTTTTTGTCTATAGTTTCTTAAAATATATATTTTGAACTGATTAAATGTTCCAAAATATTTAGTGTTTTCTTTTCTATAACACGAATGAGTCCTTGAAAAATAAAGTAATTTTCACAGAAAAAATATCATTATTTTTTAAACATAAGGAATTTTTTTTAACTATTTCAGTTATTGAAATATTGTATTGCCTTTCAATTATATGACCTTCAATGGTCATAATCATTAAAGATTTTATAAATGTATTAAATATTTTGATAACTTAATAGCTGGAAGAAAACATCTTGTAAGTGAGAGATGAAAATAATATTTTAGCCATAATATAATAATGTATTTATTATTGTATGAAATTTTTTATGATACATTATAAGTTTTTTGTATTTTGATATTTATTTTGAAATTCAAAAATAATAATGCTAATACAGTTTTACATTAAGAAAATTTTTATATTATAGTTACATTCAAATAAGGTACATAATATAGATTTAAATATTGATATTAAAAATCTTATTATTATGCAACTTATATAAAAAAAATTATTTAAAATATCTGATATTTATTACTTTTGACTTCTAAATCTTATAATTTAAAATTTAGGAACAAGTAATTAAAATCAGCAAATCTTAATGCACTCAACAAATAATACAATAACACAGCTGTGTTATTTGTTGAGTGCTTTAAAATTGGATATGATAATATATAATTATGCAATTAATTTTTATTTCAAAATAGAATATATATAATAAATTTTATGTAAATAGTATTTTTTGATGAATTTTTTAAGTTATGGGTGTCTTTTTTTTAAATTATAGGTAAGGAAGTAGCTTTAAATTGTTATTCTAAATCACTCAAGTTGTTTTGTATGACATATTGGTGAATTATTTAACTTGGCAAAGCCAAAATTTTAAAACATTAAATTTCAACTCAAAATGAGATGTTTAAACCAAATTGTATTATATATATAAAGAGGAATAAATAAATTGTCTTCTGAAGTCTGTACTATAATTTCTAATAAATTACAAATAAAAGTGAGCAATCATAAATTGTATGCAAAGTTTAAATTTGAAATGTCTTCCACATATAAACCTTCTATTAGAAATTCACAATTCCACAAATAAAAAACAAATACAAATAATATAACAAAATAAAGTGATTAATTTACTTTGTTATGTTAATTATGATATTTCATCTAGTCTTTCATCCTCAGTGTTCCAGTTCTTATTTCTTTTATATGATAAAATACATCTAATTTTATTCAACATTGTTAATTGAGCATCTATTCAAATAACAGCATGTTTCTATCTGTTATGTATTCATCTAAATCTTTATTTACATATCATTTATTTTTTTCATTATAGGAAAGAATAGATTTTGATCCATTAGAAGAACATAGACCCTGGTGTCGTTGGGTGGTTTCCACGCTTCCGATCACAAAATTGAATTATAATGCAGAGATAAAAACAGAAGAAAAAGAATCTCCTTTAGTTGGCTGGAAATTATTTATTAAATCATTATTGAGAAATGTAAGCGAGTCTCAGGATGCAGATTCTGTAAGTAATATAAACTTT
Organism: Latrodectus geometricus; assembly: GCA_026290005.1. Taxonomy (NCBI): domain Eukaryota; kingdom Metazoa; phylum Arthropoda; class Arachnida; order Araneae; family Theridiidae; genus Latrodectus; species Latrodectus geometricus. The sequence continues at coordinate 191,122 of JAPDSC010119898.1, read as the reverse complement.
TTAAAATGATTTCCTTTTAAGTTATTTGCTTATAATTGTTTTGAGTATTGTCATTTTGTTTATACTGATCTCTCTGATTTATGAAAACATGATTACTCTCTTATTTTAAAAGTAGATCTATTAGAATAACAGAGTTATTACAGGAATCTTATATTCCTCAAAAATGTAACCGAGAAAGCAATGTAAGAATTGAACAAATTGAAATAAATAAAAATATCTACCTTCATTTATTTTAGAAATAGATGTTTTATTTAGTCTAATGTAAAAAACGATTGCAATTTGTCTGCTTAATGTTAAGCAGTGCATGTTTAAAAAAATGAGAAGGGGGTTTGAAGTTGAATTCATTTTTTAACAAAAATAAATTTAGCTACATTGATTGCTAAATATTACACAGAACCATTTAAATAATACTTTGTAACAAAGAGCTTTTTGTAACAAGTTTTTGGTAATTACAAGCAGAAATTATTTGTTGGCTAAAAGTACATGTGCTGGTATCCAGTTTATGGAAACAATTTCATACATTGACCATATCCAGTTCTATTACTGATCATACACAGTCAAGTATCAAATTTAGAGGATTTGTTTCATATGTAACTTTAATTTGCATGGCATCATGATAACAATTGCTAGCTAGTTATTTCAAGTTTACAATTGCATCTTGAACAATGACACTGGGACAAACTGTGTACCAATGGCTAACAAAGAGGAGACTTCACAACTGTAAACTATGTGCATGGGCTTCTCTTGTGCATTTTGCCGAACCAACCCTCAGTTTAAAATCTTGTGACCTTAAAATTCTATCTCAGGCTTGACTCCTTTGTGTGCAAAAAATTACTTTTGAGAAATGAGATGCAGTTTTACAAGAACGCTAATCTAATTTGGAAGTTAAAAATATCATCTTGGGCACATCAAGATTTATACTATGTTCTTTTCAGTGATGAATTAAGATTCAGCACACAAACAATTCTTAATGAGAATTTTATAGATACATCTTTAAAGGATTAAATAAGAAAGATACAGAACTTTACAGATCGATGAACATCAGAGAAATCAATTACTTTGGTGGCACAATCTGCTCCCATATAAATGCATACTTGTATGAGAGCAGATAATGCTCAATAGGCATACCTTGCTCCATATCTTCTCTGCTAATACAGTAATAGTAAACCACTACAGAGATGTTATTCTCAAATTTTATGTGTAACTTTTTCAAGGATCTGAGGGAAAGTACTTCATTTCTATTGATAACAATTATATAAAGCTACTCTTGTCGACAATTATTTGGAAAAAGTGAGTATTCAATATAGGTGTGATGTGACCAGCTAGGTCTTTAAGTATCAGCTCCATAATCATTATCAAAAACTCCCTTCCAGGCCCACCTTGAAATTAAAATCGGTTAATTTGGTGCTTCCATTATTATTCCATTAACAGCTTCAGTAGCAGTATGAGATCTTGCTGTGTGGTTTATATAAGTAGTCAAAGTTCTTATTAGACAAATTGATAAAAGAATTGCTATAATAATATAAAAGAAGGAAAGTGATTTTAGGCATTCTATTTAAACAAATGTTGCTTACATCTGCATAGTCTACATTAAACAAGTTTGTAAATTTTTTGTCTTAATATCTTATAAAGTATTAGTTTACCACAGTTTTCTAAATTAAGCAAATTCTTTTTTATTAAAATATCACATTTTTTGCCTGTTATTAAAAATCTTATTTTTTATGTTTAATTATTTTTTTACATTTATTATTATATCTAAAGGTTTGGTTGTCAATTTACAATTTCCTGAAATTATATTAAAATTTGTATGTCTTATTTGTTTTTTAATTTTTTTATGTAATTTTTTTTTTCTACAGGAAAATAGTCCATCAAAAGAGCAACTCAAAAGTGTTAAGAATCTTTTGGAAAGTTGGACTGATTCAACTGCTTGAAAACTAAAATTTGGATAACTTCGTTTCATTTTTTTTTTTTAATTATTAATGTAATGACACATTTTATATATAGCAGTTCTTATAAGCTGTGTCAAATTTAATCAAAGCATTTTTGATAACTAAGTATATCTGTTGGTCACAAGAATTCATTATTTTACTGTATCAAGAATATTTGTAACCTGAAATAATGTATCAATCATATTTCCAGGATGTATAGTCATTTGTTGACAATTTGTACAGTGACTCTGGGTTATCACATGGTATTTTGCATAAAATGAGGAATCATTTAAATTTAAAATAAAATCCATATTATTTTCTATATCTTTATCTAATTTTTTCAAATATCCATTTACTTCTTACATCTTATTAATATGCATTATCTTTTGTAATATAAATTCAGCAAAAGTAAAAGTAAGTTATGAAACCTTTAACATATTGAATTACTTCTAAGTGCATGTATTTTAATGCATATCTCATAATCTTACTAACAATTTTACATGAGGTCATTAAGTATATTTTACTAAAAATTTGTACTTATTATATAAATAAAATATTATGATCTTATTTTATTATGTATGCATGCTTATTAAATATATGAAATTAAATTATAACTCATTGAGCATAAAAATTTCATATTACATTACATTTTCTTAAAAATTTGCATGGAAGGAAATCATGAATTTCCTTACTAAAAGCAATCACTTTCTTTAAGCAATGTGATATTTCCGGTTATCATTCAGATTAAAAACTTGTACGGAAACTTTTAAAATCACTATATTACTTAGTGATTTTTTTAAATGTTTTTATATTTAATCAAGCATTATTAAATATAGAAGATATATTTCTAGATACTTTATCGATATAAATGAAACTATATTTGCAAGTAGCGTATTTTTGTTGGTATATAATTAAAATATTGACATGCTGATTAGCAGATAAACAACACACACTGTTTCAGCTCAGCAATTCACAAGTTTGTCACACCAGGCATAGATTTTTATAATAGCTAAGAATCCTATTTCATCTGCAAATCCTGTTGAATTAAAAATAATGTAGCCTGGTCTACCAAAGCAAAACTGCATTAAAACCTTATCTGTTAATACATTACATAAGAATAATGCATTCATAAGGAAAACATTATGTAACAAATTACATATGATCCTTAAAAAGTTGGATTTTAAACAATGAACAAGCAGTACTAGAAATACATATTTTTTAGGACAGATTGGTTGTTTTAAAGTAAAATATTTTCATACAAGCAGTAGTTTTTTTATTGTTATTGTGTTAGGTAAATTTTGTACATTTTGATTATCAAGTGGTCAAACGTTTGTAGTCAAATATTTTATATTTTATTTTCATGGAAAATAAGATAGAATATAATGATTTAAAAATAAGAACAAAAAAGAGAAAAACCATTTGTTTTTTTATATGGTTTCTTTTGTTAATTCTTTGTTTACTTTTATCAATTATTTCCTACAAATTTTATTGTATGTTTAATAATTAGAATAGGCGAATCATGTTTGCTGGTAACATTTTATCTTAGGATGCAGTATTTGAAGATGATAATGTATAATAATAATGTAGATTCATTAAATTTTGTTTTAACTGTATATATTGTGACTATACATAAATAGTTTTTTTAATATTTCACTTTATAAATTTTAATTATCTTAAAAAATTCACCAGTGTAAATTAAAAAATAACAAAAAGTCTTAAAAATATGTCATATATCAAATTTAAAAAAAAATTCTTACAAATTGGTTATTTAAATTTGAATTAAAAAAAAGAAGTTATTTTTGTTATTTAAATGTAAATAACAAAAATAACTGGTTTAGCTAAGAATTTGTTTGGATTGTTGTATTTTATTAAAATTTACCAAAGAAAATTATTTTTAATAAAAAATATTTTATTTTGAAGTAAAAGTATGAAAAACTGTATACTGAGAGAGAGATCAATTAAAGGTATTAAGAAAATAACACTGCAAAAAATGACAAATTGTGAAACTTAATTTTTTTTCAAAATAAATTTATTTAGACAAAGCAAATTTGTTTTTCAGACTAATTAGTTAAGTCAATACAGATACATCAGCTTTTTTTGTATTATCAATTTTTAAGAAAAGTGTTAGAGCATCATTGATTCATCAATTTCTAATACTTATTGATTATATTTTCATAAGTCTACAAATTATTCATTTTTATGACGTCTGAATTATATATTAGCATGATTTATAATTTATGCAAAATTATCAATACTTATCAAACACTATTAGAATGCATATAAATTTGAAAATTTTGTTACTAATTTTTTAAAAAGTTTTGAAATCACTGGATTTTTTTTAATTGTATCATATATTTAATAAAAATTGTGTTTTATCATTTCTTGGAAAATGAATGTCATCCACATGTGGTGATGGGAAAAAACATCACTTGTGAATCCCTAAAATGACAAGTTCTATACATAAATAATCCAAAACTCGCGTTGTAATAAGGTCTATGCGTTTTAAATATTCAGGGGAGGGGGGTTATGGTGTGAATGGAAATGGAGAAGAAAAATGGGCCATCTCTATGTGAACCTCATTATTTAAATACTGTTGGTGATTATGAGGAAATTAAGCTTAACTGCTGAAATCTGCAAAATAGCAGCCAAAATTACAATGCGGCTACATAGTTATCTGGTATAGTTATTAAGATTTCACAGTTTTTCGTCCAGTTCTCTACAAAAAACTGAAACCCAGTGAAATTATTGCATTGATCGATCTGTTATTATCTGTTGTCTCTAGATGATTTTTGAGTATTAAATCCCTATTCCTATTCAGTAGATTTATTACAATATTAATGTACAATTTGAAAGTTGAGTTAGAAGTTTAATGAAGGTTTCAATCTGTATCTTTTAAAAATCTAATCAATATTTTATTAAAACTGGATGATGTGTGAGGTATATGATTTCGCTGTAATAATCTACAGCGCATCTGTATGTATTCGAATACGAAGACAAGGACATAATCGATCGTATTGCATTTTTCTCAATCTTGTTCAAAAGTAGTTTCCAATAAATTCTTGATTTGCATGCGAGATCATTAATATTTCACAGAGTATCTAAAGCAAATTATAATAGAAATTGTTTTTGAAGCTTAGAAAACTTGCTGAATAATTTCTTTTTTAAAGCTAATTTTACGAACTTAAAATTTAAACGAACTATGGTGCTGGGAATTGCCTATATAACTAGGTTTACTGGCATTTCTCATGTACGTATCTCTACGAATGTGCGCCAATTGACCAATTCTACAGATAATAAAAAGAAAAAAAAATCTTATTTTCAAATTTTCATTTTTGACTTGTAGTGTTTATAGAAAGTTTTTATTGTTCAGTTATATTTTAGTATATTATTTCTATAATTCCGCACATTTTTTACACTGTCTCTGATTGCAATTCACATTCTGCGTTTCATTCTTTCTGGTAGTGCTTAGGGCTTATTTCAATTGAGAAACGGGGCTGATTATTCATATTTATATATTCATTGTTTTTGTAATTTTTGCATGGGAGTTTCAATATTTCAAAATTTTAAGAAAATAGACTTCAACATATGTTTATCTCGTTGAACGATTAGAAGTATAAGAAAGTATAAAAAAGTCATTTATTGTTATAATTTTCCTAAAAAATTTAAAGTACGTCAGAAGGAATGACACGTCCCGTAAACCTCGTCATAATTTAGTGGTTCATACCTTGTTAACGTTCATTATATTTGTATTACTGTATAAAGTCACACGAAGCCATAAAATTTATTGCTAATGACCTGGAATTTATATACTTAACTCAGCAAAATTTTTAAGAAAATTTTGAACCACGGACAAAAGGTAAAACTGTCATACTGAGCTGCCACACGTTTCTAGTTTCTTAAACCCCATTAACCGAGAACTGCAAGCCGCGATTTGTTAATTCGTAATGAACATGTCAACATGATTGTCTTAGTTTGGTTATTATTAAATGTGTTGTCTTCTTATTTTAAGTACAATGTCTAACTCAATTGGTTACCACAACCCAAAATTAATTTACTGTCATATAAAATATTCTTATATTTAGAATTAAATTAATTTTTATATTACGGCAGGGTGCATACGTATTTGATGCATATGCGTCGCATGGTGCTTCAGTCAGTTTTCGGTGAACGATCGTAGTTTCAAATTTTTGCTGTTGCAAAAATGTGTGTTGAAGTAAAATTTGTGCATCTGCATTTTATGTTTTTATTTATTTTTTTAATTTGTGTTGTATTTTTTTTAACATGTAACTTATATAAATGCTCTTTTTTCAATAGTTTTTAGAATTTGAATTTTTTTACGATTTCTTAAATTTGATTTGTTTATTTGCAGTGAAAATAAAATGACTTACAGAAACGCAGGAAAAGAAAGACGTATTTTAATTATTAGTAAAAATTGAAAATGAGTTATTATTTTTAACAAATTTGTATCGGCAAAATTGCTATATATTGTTTATGAAAGTAATTTTTTTCATAGTTGAATTCATTTATTAATAAAACAAGATAAAATACAGTATCAGACTGACAGAGAATAAAAAAGGAAGTTAATTATTGGGTCAGAGTTGTGAAAAAAAATGAAGAAAGAAAAAACTAAGAAAATATTTGCTAAAGCAAGTTATGGAAAATTGATAAGAGAAGTTTATTAACTGTTTTATGAGTGGCAGCGAACATGAGGTCATTCTTATCTGTTGTAGGCTGGTGGTTCATTTAACTAGAGTAAATAAATTCATCTCCCCTACATGATATATATATATATATATATATATCCACATTATGTTCAAAAAAGCTTATTTCAAATCTTAAAAGCCTTCCATGTAATTCAATATAAGCTATTACAAGTTAGATTACACTTATTTATAATGCGTATTCATTTTTTGCTATAAAGTTCTGTTACGATTAAAAATTTACACAGAATTTTTGTTTTTATTTGTAATTAGCTGTCTTTTTCAGTTATTATTGAAATAGTTTGAATATATTAATGACATTTACAATTACTGTCATAGTTTCTGACATATACCTCACTTCATATGCAATGGATATGAAAAAATACGTATTCCATACTCCTGAACCAAAATTAAGTAATTGCCTCCTTAGGAGCTCACACCCATGTTTACATGTGATATCAAGTGTCAATCTTCTTTCACCGCCCAACGTCTCACTTGTGATTCATGGCTCAACGACGAATGCATATTTGATGGTTGCCATTGGTACTCCGTTTAAGCTAGCATATTTTTCTCTGTAATACGTCACATCAACGAACTTTATATTTTCTCTCACGTATTTTTATTCGCTGCTAATGTTTGTTAAGTTCAAAATACTTTTATTGAAATAAGCTTATTGTGATGGATTATGGTGCAAAATGTTTATTTAGAAAATGGCTTATTGTACTCAATAACTTCTAAAATGAAATTAAAATATACAAACACTTAGCAAAATAGCTGTCATTTAAAAGGTTATTTAGGTACCCTTTCCTACTGTATATTTCTGAATATTGAATACTGATACAACTGACACCCTCCTATTTTTGATCTATGGTCAAGTGGCAAGATCGATACCTGAGTTGATATCCTTCTCACCACACCTTATTGCGCTGATATACAGCGAGATTTGCATCCGACCGAATTGTTAATCCTACACTTCGGTCTACCAAAGTATGTTTAGGAACCACTACTATTCAAACTCATGTATGATATCTTTTTCTTACTAAGCTACCATTTCTTATTTTTTGACAACTTTGTAAAAATCCTTTTTTCCCATTCTAAGTTCTTTTGCTAATAATGGTCTGGATAGATTTTGGAAATTGAGTTTTCAATATGCATGCCTAATTTCAAACCATTATACAGGGTGATTCTAAATTGTTTTTACAAATTAAGAGTGGAGGTAGTACCCATCCAAACAAGCACATATTATATAGGGTCAGATTCGACTCCGAGAGGCAGAAAAGAAGAAAGTAGAAATGCATCAAGAATTTATCGCAAATTTTCACAAAGAAACATTTTGCTCTTATTGGTTGGAAAAAGACAATCAGAGTAGATTTTAACTTTAAAAAGGATAAGCCCTTACATCATACCAGACTCTTTATACATACAGTATCTCTTTGGAACAAGTGCTTCTCACAGTTTATTGCAGGCTGTTACACTCCCTATCTAGAGAGACGTAGTTTACGCACGATAGAACCCCTGCACATTTTTCCATCACGGTCCGTAATATTTTGAATGCCACGTATCTCACATGATGGATTGGACGCAGCGGATCTGTGGCTTGGCTTCTTTTTCTCACTGGAGCTCAACCCCCTGGACTTTTTCTTCTGGGGGCACATTTTTTCTTCACTGTACGAGACGTCTGAGGACCCAGCTGAAGATCTCGTGGCTAGATTCGTTGCCACGGATAAAATTAACACGACAGCAGGAATTTTCGAGAGGATGCGACAGTCGTTTCTTCGCCGCAGTCAACTGTGCAACGACATTCGTGATCGGCATTTTGAGCATTCGCTGTGAGGTTTTCACAAAACAATAAATATGATTGTGAACTTTTGGTATTATTCATTCGATTACCCAACACTGTTGTAAGTTCAGGTGGGAATTCCTCTTTTCTGCCTCTCAGAGTGGAATGCGACCTTATGTTTTTATGTAATTATTGCTACAGTCTGGATGGGTACTATCACCCCTCTTAATTTGTAAAAACAATTTAGAATCACGCTGTATATAAAATTTTCTCTCAGCATCGATTCGAAAATCATTCTTATGAATGATAAAGTATTAAATTTTTGAATACAAGCATACATAAAATTTATCCATATCAAACTAGCTATAGCTTGTCTTCAAGGACTTCTGAAAATGACTGTTATTTGAGCTTTCAAATCAACATTGTATATTAAACTTGGAAGCACTTATTTTAAATTTTTTATAAATTATCTCCAAAAATAAGGATTTTGATGTTCTCTGAAAGTCGCGCTGCTTAAGTCCTGATCTACCAGCTGAGCAATCAATCTATTGCTGTTGTGGCGAGTTGTTGAGATAATGCACTATTCTATGAATTCAGAAATTTTAACACATAGAGCATAAACAGTAGCCTTGTTCATTTCCTATTTTTATGCAAACAAATTTTCGTCCGTCACTCTTACTGTGCAGTATATTGCTTGTATTCATAATGATAGATTGCATTCCAAGATTTAAATACATCAGTTCTTGAAGTTTACCTATTACAAAAGCTAACAATTACTTTTAGCAAAAGTAAAGTTTTCAATTCAAATAACTCATTTTTATTTCTCTAGTATAATAAAAATTTTACTAATTATTTCTGCTATAAATTGTCTATTTCCTTAAATATTTTGTATATTTTTTGTGTGCTATCTAAATCATTACGATTAATTAAAGAACTTGATATATATTTTATGTAGAATGTAATATATAGTCCTCGATCACCACTAACTTTGGAACGCAGTTATAAGAGAATGTCAATGTATAGAAAAAAAATGGCCTTGCACTCCAAGACTTATATCCTTTGGTAAAACTTGTTAGTATAACTATCTTAGGAAGTGAACGAGATACAGGTAATAAAAAGAAAATTAAAAATTTGCAGAGCAGACACAATTTAGTACTAAATGGTATTTACATTACGCATTGGTTTATATGAGAGTTTTAACAAAATTTCATCATAAAAAGTGCACATGGCATTTTTACTTTCGGCTCAATCTGCTCTCCCTCAGTGAAAATGAATATCTGGATTCTGATGTAAACCTCATTAGGCAAATGTATAACTTTTTTTTCAACTATTCCATGAAATAACAATGTTGGAACTTGCGCACAAGCCAGAGAACATTGAATTTATCTCTTCAAAGTTTCGTGGGGTACTAAATCATTGTTACTCTACAATTTTGTAACTGACTTTTTTTCAACATCTCATTTAGTTCTTGCGATAAAACAGCTAACTTATGAATTTTACTGCTAAAGACAGTGAAAGTCATTTTACTATCGCGTAGTCAATTTCTTACACTTAGTACCACTTTTTTTATGACTACAGTTGTCAGTATTCCGAAGTTGCATGAGTCAAACAGAGTTTTATACAAAATTCTATATAATACATTCAAAATATTCAAACTATATTTTTAATAACTCAAAAGAATGCATTAAAAAAAATTTTTTTTTGATTTCTCTCAATAGTTTTCTATATTACATTGGCATATAAAAAAAAGTTTCACTTTGCGCTGACGAATAGAAGTTAAAACACTCAGGGATAACACTGATATATACATGTGATTAGTTAGTATTTGGGGAATTCAATGTTCAAATCCAACAATACATAACTAGCGATAAAACTTTTTAGAACTCTACTTTGGCATCAATATCCTATTCTCATGTATAATGGAACAATATTAGTTGACACTGTTATACTTTTATCTATGCGTTAGAAATGAAGCATTCAATGTAAAAGCACATTTGATGGAATTACAATTTACGAGAAATATCTCACCAAATTTTAAACATTTATTTAAATAGCGGCCTTTAAATACTGAAAGAAAGGGTGGAAGAAAAAAAGAAAAACAACTTTTACGACTTTTCATACCGTGATCATTCGCACCTTTTCCGGTAAAGCTTTGAAAGGAGATATCGTTGACAACTTTTGACCGCAACCGTTTCCCTTCCCTTTATTGCGAAAATTTTCTCTCCATTATTTTCCCGTTTTCTGCTGCTTTTCCCGATTCCTCCCGTTCCCGATAAGAGAACGATGGCAAAGAGTCTGGGTTTTGAATGGAATGCCATAAAAGCAGCAATTGAAATCCGAGTCGCTGCCAGATACGGGACCATAAAAGTTTCGAGAGAAACATCGCCGCAACCGAAAACGATGCTTAATGAGACATGAGAGTAGCCGTGAAATGTACACTCGTCACTTTTCGATTTCTCAAATTTTGGAAGGGAATAGAAAATATCTTTACTTTAAAATAATCTTTCTTTTTAATAGTACTCCAGAGCTGTATAGTTACTCTGGTGATATATATATATATATATATATATATATATATATATATAT
>JAPDSC010119898.1:147173-180028 GCA_026290005.1 Latrodectus geometricus | reverse complement strand
CTATTTGATGATCTCACTGTTTACATAAATTGGGAAATATGTGAGATAAACATTCATTTGGAATTATCGCTTGAGTAACAAAAACAGAACAGCTCATATGCATCTTGCCGTGTGAGCTATTCTGTGTTTTGCATTGATACTGTTTTCCCAAAGTAAAGTAACCTTTCTGGAAATAATATAATCACAAGTACAAGATGTGCTGTATCACTCATTTGCAAGATGTGCTGAATTACTCATTTGTGACATACACTGAAGAAACCCATTCACAGTGAAATCCTCCAAGAAAAAAGGTCTAAATTGAAATTCGAGTTAAATCTATCCCAACTTGTGATCATGGGAAAAAAATGGTTGTTTTTTTCACCGCATAGAAATTGATGTGGACAATATATACATCAGTTCCATGTGTTTATTACACCATCTAAGTAAAAATAATTGTCATTTGTTCATAAGATATGAGAAGTCCAATATTTATCCCTCTATATCCTTGCCAGAAAACGCAAAATTAAGTCTTTTAAAAGTCTTGTTGTCTTGGTTCAAAAGGATATAACTACAAAGTTTGGCGTAAAATCTTGCAAACAATTATCCATGGAGTGACCAAAGCTCATGCTACTGAGTGGCCTTTGAAAATAGAGTGTGAAAATTTTCCAGATGCTTCAGCTGCTGCAATTCCGATTACCAACACATTTGCCGTCTCATTTGCATTTCATCCTCTTTTCGGGAAAACATCCAGAGAATCAGATTCTTTTGGCTTTCGCATCACGACTTTAACTGCATTTATGGATATGGGTATTTTTTTAAGTTTGTGATTCGGCAATATGTATGGACTCCAGTTAAAATTTTGTTCTCTTTCTGATATAAAACTTTTTACGGTCTTTTAAGTTAAGAGATTTACAAAGAACTATAAGATGAGCGTTTTTTTATGTTCAGTGGTATATTGTTGTTGCCCCAGTATGTTTCCCTGTAGTCCTGAACTGGGTTGTACCAGTTTGATAGAAGCAGTTGAGTGGAAGTCTTCATAATTTAGAAGCAGGAAATTATGAAGCAGGAGACCTCCAATATTTAGTCTGCCACCCCTATAGGAATAATTTCACGTGGAGAACATTGCGACAACGACATATTTAATGTGCTTCAGCCACCATTAGCAAACATGACAGATATTTGATTGAGTTGATTCGAGTTATCTACTTTCGGATAATGAGAACGAATGTTCTAACCAACATGGCCTTCACGGCCCCTTCAATGGCATGTTTACAACAAGTGAATGATTTCTTTAAATCATGAATATATCAACCAAATAGGTTCCTGAGAATTAATATGCATACATTTTTATAGTACAGCTCCATCTAGTAACATTTCAAATTATATTTCGATAAAATTTAGATTGCTTAATATATGTTTAAAATATCAAGGCAATCGTTTTAATAGAATCAGAGCTGTAAGTCTCTGAGTGTCATCAATTTAATTTAGAGCACCCTGCATATAGAGTGCTGCCTATTAAAATTTCAACACCTGGAACGAATGAGCTTCTAAATTACTTGAAATGAAGAACATGCGGGTATATGCAAACGATTAGCAATTTAACACATTTGGATAAATCAGGAAGGAAAAACAACATCTTATGCACTGCATCATAAAAGAAAAGCTTATCAGTGGATTTCTCACTTGGAAATCACACTTTGTATAGATAGATTATTTCTCATAATATCATGTAATGCCACAAACTAAAAAAAAAAAAAAAAAAAAAAAAAATGTTACTAGCAAGTGTCGAAATACGATGTAAGTAGTATCGTTTTTTATGAGTGTGTGGACTACCGCTCCGCGATATTGTCACTCGCTTTGGGTAAAAACTTACCAGTGTTATGCGAGTATGGAATGGATCGATTCTTGAGGGACACACTCAACAGCGTGTATGATCTCAACGCTCTCGCATAACTAATACTCAAGAGAACAGACATACTGGGGGATCGTGCACCACCGTACACCCATATCGCGAATTATTGGAGAGGAATGGATTGTCTTCACAGCGATTACTACTTAAGCTTCTTTTAACAACAATAATATAGAATCAGTTGGCAACTCTGGTGTATCCAACAAGAAAGCTGGATATGGAAGTGGAACATTATCTTCTTTTCAGATGATACCGGTTTTGAGTGTAGCATTTTAATGGCCATTTACGTCTAGTTATATATTGTTTGGAGACTTCAATAACACTCGTGACCTTAATTTAGAATTACATATAATCCTAGTAGTCTTGATATGGGAAACCATTTGTTCTTGACAATCAAATATCCATTTCGGATTGACTGCTATAGACTTGCTTTTAGATGTAAATCTAACATCTGAAAGCAAGTGGTTAGGCCTTATTTTTGAGGCCTGCGTAATTCCATCTTTCAACAAGATAATGAAAGATCACAAGTCGCATGTCGTGTTTTGAATTTCCTTAATGTAGAGGGAATTTATCTTCCTTCCTGGCCTGCACGGTATCCAGACCTTTCACCAATGGAAAATATCTAGTCATGGCTAGCTAAAAAATTTGTCCACCATCTTTAAATATTAACTTCGTACTCTTGTAAATTATCTGGCTGCTTACAAATTTAATCATTTTGTCTTCATACCTTTCTACTTACATACAATAAATATTTTTTTATTATTTTCTTTCCTCACTGCTATTACAATGTTAGTTACGAATAGTGTATATGTAGTGAAATTTTGGTGTGACATTTACAAGAAATAGTGATTTAACCTTAACTGATTGCTTATAAGAATTTGAATCGTCCTCAGCTTATAGTCACATTAAGAGTTATATATTTTTGAGGAACATTTTGTTAAACCTTTAAATAATGTTAATATTTAAATATAATTAAATGTACTTTTCAAAGAAGAGTATTGCTTAGGAAGCCATTTTCAATACAAGTCTATTCTGCTTAAAACTTCTTATATTTTTGCTTACTTCCATATTTTATTATTTCCCATTATTTTATTTTTAAAACAGCATCAAATCATTTTTCATGTATTTTCTTACAAGTGTGTGAGGACAATGTAGAATGTGCAATGTAACTCCTTTATTATAATAAGTAACTCAAAATAGACCAACATTTTTATCGTTTATCTTTCTCGCTTGGGCTTTTCATTAATTCGGAAATACTATTTGAAATCCTACTGTGCCATTGTGATTATATGTTAGAACAGAGTTAATAATAACTCACGGTCTGCAAGAATTTCTAGAATATCATTGAAGAAATTAAAAAAAATATGCAAATGTTTATGACTTAATGCTGAACTATGTATTTTACCATAAATACAGTTTACCATGGTTTGTGAGATATCACTAATTCTATTCTACAATCGTGGAATCTATTCTACAATCGTTAATCAAGACAAATAGAATTACCTTCCGATTGTTTTTACTTTAGGTTTATCTGTCAATTATTAGACCGATGAACTTGAATTTAAATCAACTGTCAAACGTGTAAGATTCTTGCAATTGCTATCAACAATTTGAAAAGCTGAACTATTTTCTACTTTTTTCCAATGCCCAGCTCTACTAGGTTTCTCTGCATCATCACTTCCATTCTACAATAGACGGAAGTGTCTATTCGTAGCTGGATACCCAGAGGACATGCCATCGTGCTTCCGAAAGTGGGGAAGGGGAGTCTTCATAATTTAAATGCAGGGACTAAGCAGAAGAACCGCAGACTTGGCCTGCCATTGCCTGGAGGACATTGCAACCACAACTTATTTTGCGTACCCCAACCATCATTAGGGAATACGACGAATCTTCGGCATTCGAAATGACTTCCTTTCGATAACGAGACCGACGCCGAACCAACTAGGCCACCATGGCAAGATGAATCGGTTATTTTAGTATATTTTTAAATCCTCTTAGTGACGGTACTTTTTCATACCAAAAATTTCCACGCATATAAACTTCTATTTCTGTAATTTTAAAATTTGAGCATTTTGATTCTATAGGCTGCAACTCCATAAGCACGAAACCGAAAAGGTACAGGTGAAAACCAACAAGAACATGCAAAAATTTATTATGTATCAAGGCATCGATTAGATAATTAAAAAGCATTCCATGCAATAAGCAACAAAAAAAAAAAAAAAAAAAAAAAAAAAAAAAAACACCTGATAATTTAATTTGTTGTTTGTTACTTTTGATAAATCAGGATGTTAAGAGATAATTTTAGCTTATGCTTCGAACGAGTTATCTCGTATTTGTAACATCAATATAAACTTTAAGAAGTTGAATATGACCCTTAAAAGAGAACTCTAAATGGCATAAACAGGGCTATTCCTAGAAATGTTTTATCAGCGTCTAGTCTACACGAATTATATCAGCGTTGGAACACATTTTCCAAAGAAGATTGTAAATTTATTGTCTGTTTGTTTGGACCTCTCTCTGAAAGAAGATGCTGTTAATAATCCAATAAAGAGATTGTACATGTTCCTAAAAAATTAAAGTTTTAACTAGTTTTAATAAAAAAAAGTAACATATGACATTAAAATTTATTTTTGTACACTTTAAATTTTTAACATTTCATATTACTTTCCATATTGCTGAAAAATGATACAATATACATAAAAATTTTGTACCATAAAATATGAAAAATACTTAAACTATTTTAAAAGAAATAAAGCTATTGAAAGAACATGTAGTTTAAGAATTGTATTTTTTAAATTATGATGACATTTTATTTTTTAATCGATATATTAAACTCTGGGATTGGATAACTTAACTTATTGAAATGCATTTTTTAGCATTCACCACGTGTTATTGCATGCCGGTTGGAATTCTCATTGTTAATGGCCTGTATTCATGAATCTCAAGGGAGAAAACTCTGAAAACTGCCAGGCACCAATCATGATAGATATTCATGCACAAAATAACGTGATGTGTATGCACAGGAAACCAAACATCACTTCTCCTTTGTTCAAAAGTGATTGATATCAAATCTGTGATCTCCCATATCGAAGAGGGACGAGCCGGTAGCTGAATAGTCAATACTTTTGGTTCAACGGTTCATAGGCTCAAATTCCACCTTGGGTTCGAATGATTATGGTGGTTGGGAATTTAAAACTTATAGGTCTTGGTTTAATTAAGGTAGCAATAGTCTTACTCTTGTGGGGAAAAATAACCGTTGAAGGATAAACCCAACTCATATTGAAGAATATAATCCTACTATAAGATCATGGTTAGTCCTTAATAAATGTATTGACAAATTAAAATCGCATTGAATTAAATTTGTATTTTCAAAATGATAGTGTATTTTATTACTACCTGTTGAAACTAATAATAAGATCGACTGATATTTTAATTATTTACATAAGGATTTCTTATTTATATTTATGCGTAATTTTAATTATTTATACAAATATTTAAAATAATATATTTTAATAATGAATGCATGATAACTTCTTAATTGTCTGTAATAAACTCACCCTAGAAAAACTGTTTTCTGGATATTTTATACTACAAAATATCCAGAAAACAGTTATATAAAATATCCAGAATTAAAATTTTCTAATTTAATAGTTTCTCCTTTTTGAAATACATTATTATGTTGAGGAAAATTACATTCATGAACGATCACAAATATTGGAATAAAAAATTCAATGTACACAATGCTGTTAGCAATTTGCTTACAACACTAAAAAAGTACCAAATCAAACACTCCACACACAATGAAATCTCCATTTCTGAAACGAAAGTCGCCAAATCTTCGACGGAGGAAAAACAAAAAGAACTCTTTCTAGATTAATGATTAAATCGAAAAGCGTAGTAAAGAATCGGGACCAATGAAGCAGGTAAAGAAACAAAACCCATCTCTTTTCCACCCTTTCACGCCTGGCCTCTTCTGCATCTGGAGAGGCGAAATAAGAAGGGGCCCCAGGCATCGGGTAATTGCTTGGGGCGAGTGAATGCTAAAGCCCTCTGTCCATCTTCTGGTACCGGCGGGGCGTGAAATTCATTGTCACCAGAGGGTGTTGACTCACGCCTTAGGTCACAGCCATCAATTCGATATTTTCTACCCCATAAAACAGATATAAGAGGAAAGAGAAAGAAATATTTTTTCTTGACTCGCTTTTCTGCTTTTGTTCTTACCTGGGAAATCCACATTTGTTCCTTCGATTTTCTCTTAAGAAAGGGTTGATGGTATTCTCTTGGAGGCTGGTCTGGTTCATGGGTTTTAATTCTGCTAAAAGAAATCATTACAAAGTAAAGGAATTGTTACAATGTTTTGTTTTTAAATTATTGTACTTCAAAATTTTGTGAATGCCAATGAATTGTTTTATTTTTAATGAGATATTTTAAGAAATTGCAGAATGCTGTCATAGATGCATTAAGAGTAAATTAATTTTATGCCATGTCAGTGGATATTTTTCGGAAAAAATAGTGTTAAGTAATTATGTATTTTTGAGAAAAAAGAATATAATGAGAAAAATCAATTTTATTAGTCCGCCGTGTATTTCTTCATTGAACTTCCAAAGTTTTATTAAATCAGTATAAAGTCAAGGTGCTTGACTTCATCGGTTAGAAAGAGCTCAAATATGATATTGAGATATATCGTATGGCAACTTACGAATCTCCTGTCAGAAAAATTTACTAATTTCTGCGAATTTATCATAATGTTCTTTATTATGTGACTTTTATCACATTTTAATGTAGTATATTAAGTTTTCTTTTTAGCTGAGAAAGCGCAATAACTTTTATAAAACTGACTAACCGCAACATGCAGTCCTAATGGAATATACGTTCAACATCCATGAGAAAAAACAATATTGAATGTGCATGGAATAATAATAAATTCAAACTTTTGAAATTATGTTCTATTTCTGTTCTCTAGAAATTCTTTCGAACGAGTAATCTTTATATGGTTCCCGCTTCTGAATAATATGACTGGTAAATTTTAAATTTTCAACGATTTAAAATATTTTAAATATACTAAATTATTGCTTAAGAGAATGTTGTTGTGGAAATTATGAGAATTCTCTCCAGTAAAAAAGACAGGAAAGTTCTATTTTTTAATGTATAAATTTGTTTATGTAGCAATCAGTATGTTGCCCATAAATATAAGAAAAATCAAAGTATAAACACGTGAGCATTTCTCATTCACGTGAGAAATGCTCATGTGTTTATTTCTAAAGAAAAATTGAAATATTTTTCTAAAGAAATATTTTGATAATCATACTCTGATTATACATATTTTTCTAATAATTTAAATGTTAAACAACAAACGAATCTTGATTCAATTATTTTTATTCAAAAATATAAATTTTATTTTCACGGATCTTTCTAAATCACTAATTGGAGACAAATTAGGGACGACTATTGTAGGATTCTTTTCGTCATATATTAATAAACATTCATCAAGATTTTATCTTATATTCACTTGTAAATAAACAATTTTTTCACCTTAATATTTTACCGAATAAATTACTTTTGATTTTTGACATCGCAGACACTATGCATCATTTTATGAATGATTTTTTAATTTCTTTCTGTTAAAATTATTTATAATTGCTTCAAAATGAACTTAATATATTCTCCAAAATACTTTCAGCAATGTAGTATGATTTTCGTACTCAAGCATCGGTTGATAATTTGTCCATGAGCATTAATTAAGTTATGATAAATTTTAAATTAAAAATAGCGAGAGATTATTGAGAATTTTATTTTGGTTCACCCTATAATATCCAATTTTAATCAGGTTATTTCTAATTTAATATTATATTTTGTTTTTACAAATCTATAAATTACGAGAAACTTATCATTGTTTTTTTAAAAAAATAAATTACTATAAGTATGTGCTCCCAGTTGCAGCAAATAGTTCACGCTGAAAACATTACACGCTTTCCTTGAAATCTTTTCCCCAATCAACAATTCTAAATGGAGTTAAATTAAACTAAGAATTCAAACCCGTAAACTCTCTTTCTAATTTTGAATTGAAGGGGAAATTAACTTATGAATATTTGAATACGCATTCTTTGATTTCTAAAGCTTATCACAGTGGAAAATTCTTCGAATTAATTGTCGATCTGTTGTGAAGATATACCTCACACAACTTCATTTTAATCGAAGTTTATTTTCACATGGTGGATTTCATTAAGCTCAAGATTCGTATCATAATTAAATAAATAAGTCTTTGTATTTACTTTAATTAGAGAACGCTTTTGAACTTCTGAAGGAAGAATTTGTTTTTTTGCACTTAACTAAGTAGGAAGATCTATATAAACCTAGATAAATAAAATTATATTTAACTTTAGAATCCGATAAAAATTTCGATTGAGAAACAAGACAGGGTTGAAAGCAATATAATTAACACAAATTTTTATTTTGATCTATTATATTGCAATTTTATAGCCCATTTTTTTAATTGAACGTATCCTTAGTCTGCTGAGAAATATGACGAAGAAAGTTTTATAATTTATCAGCCATATGCTTTAAGAAGATTTTCTTTCACATTCCATCTTATTTTTTCCTTGAGTGCTTAGATGATCAAAGAATTTTAAAAGAAATTTATTGAGAATAAGTAAGTTATTAAATGAAATAACATATTGTAACTAAACTTCTTGTTCATTATCCTTTACCGTAAGTTTCCAATGCGAAACGTACACTAAGCCGTCAGAAAATAATTGTAGTTTAGAAAAATTATTTATTTACAATTTTTAACGATATTTGGGGTATTTATTCAGCATTGTTAAAACGCTGTTTTGCGTCACAAAAAGATATTTCTCGTATAAATCAGCTGAAAGCTAATGGAATGAGAAATAAAAGATCTAAAAATTCTCATTAGTTAGTTGCATTATTAAATATTGTAATCGACATTCTTTTAACCGTCTTCCAATGCCTTTCTGATTGGTGACATATTGGGAAAACCAAAAATACATTCGTTGCTGCAGTTGCAACATTTTTTTTAAATTAAAACATAGTAGCTATTATTTATTTTTAAAATTACATTGTAGGAATGTAGAATAAGGAGAATGTGATGCATTTATTTTTTCTACCCCCCATAAATGACACGTTTAAAAAGGGGATAAAGAACCATATACCTCCGTTCTTGAAGCGAGCAGAGTTCCAGAACAGTGTGCATGCGTTCTAATGAACTTCATAGTAAATTCAAATGAAATTAATAAAGAGATTAATAACTGAAATGTGAATTGTAATCAGAATTTCAACATGAGACAGATTATGTTTTATAAGATTAGTCATAGATCAACACTCTGATATAAATTTTATTCTATTTCATTCGGTCCTTCTTAAAGTCACCTCAGACAAATTCGGGGGATACACAGAATAAGGATTTTCTTCACGCTGATATAATTTAAATAAATGACTATTTAATTTTTGTAAATGAATAGAAAATAATTGATGGGTAAAAATGGATTCATTTATAGAAAAACCACTAAATATATACTCGCAAAAATTATCTCTGTATTTCTTTGTAAAGTATGTAAATGTATAAGAAATTTGCAGAACAACGTTAGGAAAGTAGTCTCTTAACCAAAATAAAAGACCACTGGTAGGGCAGGCACATGTTAATTTGTTACAATCAGTTTTTCAACAACTTATTGGGGAACTTTATAGGGAAAAAAGTAAATAATTTTAGATTTATTGTGGTTGTTGCTGAACAAGCATACTTTACAGTACTTAGTCTAGAGTTCAGCTCTACCTACAAGGGGGTAGCAGCCGGGTGGGAGTCTCAGTAGTTTAGAAGCAGAGACGAAGCAGAAGACCTCCAAATACTTGATCTACCATTTTCAGATGCATCATCTCACTTGGAGGACATTGCGATCACAACCAACTTAACTCGATCCAGCCACCTTTAGTGAACAAGACGGATTTTTGGCTGTTTCGAGATTTGAACTCACTACCTTCTGATAATGAATGATGGCGTTAACACACAACCAGGTCACCAGTTACTTCCTTTGAGTTAAAAAACATACGGGGCAATATCTCTGTACGTTTTTTGGAATGTTCTTCAAATCGTCACTTATGACTTACTGTGTTTCTAAAATGGGGCACATATCTAACAATATGAAAATTTACCATGGGGTATATTTTCAATGATAAGAAAGTTCTTAAAATACTTTGGCTGATATGTTGACTTGTAAAGCTGCTTATAACATTAAAATTAGAAAACACCTATAAATAAGTTGTCATTTTTCACTTGCACCATTAATTTTGTCAGAAAAATCTGTGCAATATTCGAATTCGACCGAAAGAGTTAAGCACAGTTCACTTAAGCGAATATATTACAATACTAACATTAAATTCCGCCAGATCTGTTTTTGCATTAGAAGATAGGAATTGCTTTAAAGAAACTACACAAAATATTTAGAAATATCTTAAATATTTAAATAATTTTACGATATATTAGAAAATTTTTTAAGAGTTAAAATGTGACAGTAACTTAAAAAATCTGTTAAAAATTTACAAATTCATGCGAAAGTTCTTATAAACAAAATGAATGGTGAATACACGGAAACATTAAAAAAATAATTTTTCATTTTATGCATGAAGAAATTTTAAAAATGTTCATATCAAAATAAAAAACAATTAACTTTAATCTCTCGATAAAAGGAATTCTTAACTGCATTAGTTGGAGAAAAAAACTCCAAATGCAAAGCATTTTAATATAAACACATTAATTAAAAGATTATTGATAAAAATTAAACATATATAAAAGATGACAATCCCTTGCAATATACATATACACACTGATTGAACAGTACAATGTAAATACCATTGGATTTTATTTACGACATAAAAAAGTCTCTAAAAATAAATCACAAAAAATTGCATAGATAAGGACTGCACAAAAATGTGATTAAGTATATAGTGCTAGTGGAGGCTGAGTAAAGTACAGGCTAAAAAAAGAACTTTGAGAATTACCTCAAAATTTTGAAATTTTATTTTTTGCCAAAACAATTTCAAGCCCTATAAAGGAAAACAATTTGATCTCGTGGTATCCATTAAGAGTATTAACAAGAATTGCCATCTAATATACCCTAAGCGAAAAGATGATGTCTGCAATAAATTAAATTTTAAATTCAATCTAAATTCATTGCAGACATTATGTTTTGGAATGATGTATACAATGAATTTAGATTTAGTTTGGGTTCTAGCAACATTAGTTCTTGTTTGGGGTTTTTGTCGTCAACGCTGCAGTTTTGCTTTCACAGTGTTTATGTGGAATTATTGCATTGTTTAGTTTGCTCGAGTATTAATTTTTCTGTTATTTCCTTTAGTACTTAGAATAGTAGTATGAGAGATATTGTAGCTAAGTTTTCTGTTGAATGAATATTCTGCACTTGTCTTGAGTACAACAGTTCGTGATTTCGGTTCCCACACTAAACGCTAACGTTTGTAGAAGTTTGACAACCACAGTAAATTGTAGATCCGTAAGGAATTAACTCTTGTATGCAAAAAGCGACCGTAGAGTGACAAATAAACAGAACCAAGAGATATTAACAATTAAAACACACGCTGGTACTATAAGTTTGCAAGCAATTTCTTTTATTCACTATATTTGTGTGTACATCAACAAATGGTATCTAAAATTTCCCGATGTGAATAATCTGAGATTTATATATACTATTGAATATTTGCTGTTATGCATTTGACTGATAGATTATTGAGTTGAAAAAAATAAAAAATATGATTTTTCTGAAAATTTTTGCATATTTTGCTCGAAACTTTTTATAAATTAGAAAAATAGGGAAAATTTAGCAAAAATTCAATTACATTAATAAAATAAGCATTTATTAATTTACAAATTAATTTCGTAATTAAAGTTGATAACAATAAAACATATAATTGGACAAGAATATTTGCTGTTGACTCCATTTGACTGATAGATAATTGAGTTGGAATATTATTCAGAAAATAATAAAGAGAAATAAGATTTTTCTAAAAATGTTGGAACATTTTGATCTAAGCTTTTTGGCATAGAAATATAAGAAACAAATTTAGCAATGAATAAAAATTCATTTATATTAAGTTTTAACAAACAACGATAAAATTAAATTTTATACACTGAACATTTAGACTTAAAAAAAGAGATCCAACTATAGAAATATGAGACATTGTTAAAAAAGAATAATTTAAGTGTAGTATTTATTTAATGTTCTATTGTTGTAATGTGCAACTTTTTATATCAAAATGTTTAGCGTATAACATATATAATTAAATATTTAAATGAGCTAAAATTATACTCCTTGTTATATTGTGTAATCGAAGTTTCCGAGTATTATAACGTAGTGTGTAATCGGAGAATTCCTTTAAAAATAAAATAAATATTTGTGAAAAATAAGAAAAATATTTGTGCTATAGCTTCCCAAATTTGATTTAAGCCCGCAGTATTTATTTGATAAAAGCAACCTAGTTACCAATCATCGAAAGCAATTTGTAGCCATGCATTTCCCTCTTCAGAAAATGGAATTTTCTTCTCTTAATTACGCGATTCAGGAATTTAACGAATAAATAGAAGACGCGTTGCTGTTGGCAACACAAAATACTCTTTGGAATGCAAGCGTATGGAAGTTTTATTTTACTTTACGGTAACTGATTTTAGTTTTTTTTCGGAGGAAAAATTCTTTTCAATTGAACTATTTTCCTTTTCTGTTTTTCTGTGTCTGGCGAGAATGATATCAATGATTTCAACAAAAAGAAGGAAGTGACAATATCTTAGATACCGGAAAGCCACTCCGTACGAAATGAAAAATAAAATAACAAAATAAACTGTTTTAAAAGAGCTCTCTAATTACAACTTAATTAAATATTATTCGATGCCAAATTAAATGTGGTAACTCATACCGAAAAGTATTCGCTTTTTTACGATTTGTTTTACTACTCGAAAGAAAAAAATGGTGCATTTTTAAGGAAGCATTTAATAATTTTTTCAATAATGAAATAAACTAGCTCAAAATGTCAAGCTCTTAAAATAAATGTAATTAAATAATTTCGGTTTATTGTTTTGTTTGCATTCCAAATGATTTAGTTTCTAATCAAAATTAATATTTAATGTTTTAGTACTTTTCTCTTATATATGTATTTTTAAATAATCTCAGTTTCTTCTCACTTTTATTCAGATTTTAAATTACAGTTTAGGCATAAAAATAAATAATTAACAAAAAGTTACCTCAATTTCAGTTCTCAATATGAGGGAAAACTAAAAGCTGTATAAAAGCTTAACGCTTGAACGTCGTTTTGTGAAAAAAGGTATGCTTGTATAAGATATATAATAGTATTCAAAGTGTACTCAGAATATGTTTGAGATACAATAGGACCAACTGCTCCTACAAGATCAAGACCCTCTTTTCAATCTGTGATTTGAAGATTATTTTCCTTTAAGAGTGCAACAATAATCTCAAACATTTAATCCATTATGTCATTGATAATAGATATGAAGTAGTTTTAATTATTCGAAGAGTAGAAGCTACATTAAATATCTTGCATCATTTACAAAAAAAAAAATACATTTTGTTTTATCTTCATATGGTTGAATTGTAGTCTTGAAGCATCTTATATCCTTCCAATTTTTCAGAAAAAATAAAATTCTCATACATATTTTTAACGTCCATCAACATTTACCGATCCTTTTATACTATGAATGGTCACACAAAAAGTTTAAAGTTTTGTTTATTTCACTCTTTCTTAAGCCTTATAAAGGCCTTTTATCATATTTAAATTTGAAATTTCAATTCCGCTAAAACAAAAATGAGAATGATAATAATACCTTGTATAATTAATTTTACATAAAGCTATATATATATATATATATATATATATATATATATATATATATATATATATATATATATAATTATAATAATGTTATAATTAATTTTCATGAATTGTATCATCATTCTTATTGATAATAAGCTAGGTATTTTCCTTTTTCGTTGTCCTGACTAACATGAATGTAATGCGAAAATATTGAAGCTTTCAGTAAATAACATTATAAAATTACCGTGCAAAAGTCTTATTCATGTCAAAAACTTTAATTTTATGAATATGATGTAAGCGGGGCATTCATAATGTGATTTACATAAACTAATGTCATTTATAATAAAACTATCCTACACATATCATAAATATATGTATGTTTGTGTGTGTATGTACATATTTCTGCCATAGTACCTGCTTGTATTACATGCTACATAAAAAAAAGAAAGATCTTTATGTAACATATAGAAATCAAATATTTTTACGTCTAATCGAAACGGTTATTTATGGAATAAAAGCCTTGTTACTTCGGCAAGCGCTCTTATTTCCCGGTGCTTTTTATAGATTAGATTCTTATCCCGCCTCTCATTATAACCCAAGCTTATCTGCTAGTTACAGTGATATAAAATTGTTCCTAAAATAACCAAAAAACGCTCTTTATTGGAAGCAAGAAATCACTGATTTGTTTACGGAACATTTCCTTTTCCCTGGGTATTTGTCATCATTCATCAAAGGCTGGCTGCTCATTATTCCACTGAGGACCTTTCACTTATCATGATGCACGTCCTACATCTTTATCTTGATATATAGAAGGATAAAGTTTCTGAAACAGTCTCAATATTTATAAACATCCATTTTTGATATTAGAAATACTAAATGGCCATAAAAATGAGCTATTTAAGAAATAATATTAGAAGTAAACTTTTAAGATTCTTCGGAAAAAGTTATGAATATTCATAATGTTTATTACATATAATTCCTTATATTTTTTGCCTGTCTGTTTATCCAAATAATTTTTTTAACAATTAAACTTAATTTTTATTAACTTATTAAATAGTTTTCGGGCTTTAATTAAAGCTGAAAAACCAAATAACTGTAGCAAGTCTGGTTGATGTGAGTGGAGTAAAGAAAGGTTGGCTTAGAGTTTTGTCTTTCAACCGCATACGAGGACTAGTCAAACTGAGAGTGTCCAATTAAAGGGGATTTTGAGCCACTACAAACATCCAACCCCGAGGTAGGTATCGTACCCACCAACAGTCGAACCAATGAAGGACATAGTGCTAATTATTCAGCTACCATCTTGATTATAAAAGAACCGTGAATCATTCAGAGAGCTTAAAATGAACATGGATCACCGATTAGTGATTGGTTGAAAATAGTGGCATATGATAACGTCATCAATTTAGTTTGAAATTTTATTTAGAATATTAGTAATGGTTATTTTAGCAGATTACATTTTATAATTATATTTCAGTGATAGTGTATGCTACTCAATTATCAAAAAGAGATTATATATTTGAAAAAAAAATAAATACGCTTCAAATAACATTGTTATAAACGCACTAGTGAAGAACATATTAGTTTTTAATGCTTAATTTGATTGTTACCACATTAAAAAAAACTCTATAATTTTATCAGTATTTAAACTCTATAATATTATCAGTATTTACATAAAACTATCGTTTCAGATTATCTTTTCAAAGTTTTCAGCAGCACACATACAGTTTCTTTTAAAAATAGATAAAATTAATGTGATTCTTGTTAAATACACTATTGTAACTAAAGACATTTTTTTTCATTTTAACATGAGAAAATCATTTGAAACCGTATCATTCAAATAATGTTCTATTATATCCATGTGTTTATATCACACTAAAATCATATGATGTGGTAAATACAATGGATTAATTCTTAATTGCTTTTAGAGACTTTTCCTCCTAAGAAAGGTTGTGTTTGAGGTCTACTGACATTTTATTTTCTGCATTATTCTACATTCATACATATCTTAGTATTGTATTCTGATATTACTTTATATAAAATCAAAGACTTAAATTTAAAAATTCTACTCCATTATTTTAATAAAAAATTCAGAAATTTCTGAAACAAAATAAATTTAATAGGTGGGTTAAAGCTGTTATTGCTTGTAGAACTGTTCTTTGGACGCAAATGTTTTTTCATGATTGCAGCTGTATTTGGAAATGGAAAGAACAAAGAAGTCTTTCACCAAAGGAATATTTTTATGACTTTTCCTTTTTATACATTAGATATTTGAAATAAATAAGAAAACTGTTATAAAATTTCGTTCCTTTAATAATATATTATTTTCTTGTCATTGGATGAACGATGAGAAAGTTTATTTTTTAATAATGTCTACATCCTATGAAACCATATGCTATCATTAAACGAAAAAAATTAATTTTGGATTAACTTAATTATTATTAATTAATTACTGATTTTGAATTAACTTATTACGATTTATAAAAATTATAATTTCAGCTTTCTTACGGAAGAGTCATAAAATATTTTTCATGAAATGAATGATTAAATTTCAAATATTTTTTCAATTTAAAGATTATCATATAGCATAATTATTACAGTTTTGAGGTAGTTTCTAGCTAAATAATAAAAATATCTTTCACGCGACAACAAACTAAACCATTAACTCGATTGTGATTTCCAGATTGGTATTTTAATGAAATTTATGAATTTTTTTCTTGGTTGCTTGAAACAGGTGCTTAAAATATTTTTTTTTAAATCTATATCATTGTCATACGCTAAAGTACTAACTATTATGTGAAGGCAATAAGTGAATAATAAATAAAATAACACAAATATATTGATGAGTAATTTATTGTTAAGACTTCACCTGCCCTCAAGTATTATATCGATTTTCTGAGATGGTTATAATCGCACAAAGTTAACCTTTTGCTTATGTAATTTCAAGCATTATTACTCACCATTGACAACAAAACGACAGATCGAATTTACTCAATATCCGGAAAACGTGATCAACATGAAATATGCAATGAACAACAAATTGGATAAACAATATATGTTAATTTAATGATTTAATAGTTTCTTAATTTTTTATAACACAATGTTTTAAAACAAATGGAATTTTAAATAATTGGTACATAAAGAAATAAAAAAATGATAGAACAAAGTATGGAAAATCATAAATGCTAGTGAATAACAATTTTAGTTACAAAAACACATAAAAATTCATTTCAAGAAATGGAAATAAATTCTTTACGGTGTTTAATAATCTGAAGATGTGTATTAGGCTTTTATACCTGAAAGGAATCCTTTTAGAATATCCTCCGATGTTATGTTCCAGTTGGGAATTCCAAAAAAAGCGCTAAATAATATTCTTTCAAAATTAGCTAATTGCTGTCATATTAATTCCTGCATTTGAGCATAACTACAAAAGAAAAAAAATTCATCTTAAACCTATAGAGTTAAATAAATCAATTGGTGAAGATAACATATATTTAACCTTGTTAGTTCTCAAAGGGCTTTTAATCCATTTCTGTTAAAACTAGTAAAATTTGACACACAAAAAAAAAAAAGAAAAAAAAGCGGTGAATATTGAGCTTTAGTTTCCCATTACTTCTCTCTATAAATAAGGCAAATGAATTTCCGTTTACGTGTCTAATGTTTGCCAATTCTTTTTCTATCATGCGAGCATTCGATTAAATTAACTGATTAAGATACAGAATCCAATTAGTATTCTCGAGTTTCCCTCCGGTGTTTTATCTGTGACTGTCCCTTTCAAACGTTCCACGACGTCAACAGTGACAAAAGAAATTAGTTCTAGTTCGAAGAGCTGAGTAAATACCTAAAAAAACGATTTTTGTTCTCGACAACGGAGTCTGAGCGGTGGACAAATAACTTAAATAGGTGCCTTCTATGGAATCGATAACGCACCTGAAACAGCTCAAGTGTGTCAGACTAAATAGTTATTTTAATGAATAAGTAATAGTAATTAAAATGTAAATATAGTGATAAACAAAAATTAGAAAATTTGTACTTATTTGTAATATTGATTTTGATTTAAAAATAGAAAATTACCAGATGATAAATATAAGATAATTTAAATATTTGTCTTATTGTTTAATGATCATAAATCATTCAGAAAAAATCTATGAATATAAAAAAGACTTAATAGTAATAAGTATTTATTATAGTACGAGTCTGTTAATGGATCTATATTGGAGAAAGCTTAATAGGGAAATTGTGTCCTATATTTTCCATGAAATTCATCACAGATGGTTTTTCACAAAAAAACCTTTTCACTCATTAAGTCCTGAATTCAGGTATACAAATAGAAAAAATTATGAATCCCCAGTCAATTGCATCAGTATAAAATTGAGTGCAGTATCCATTTGTAAGTTGTGAAAGAGTGGTAGATCAAACATGTAACTTTCGCTGGAGAATTCTGCATTCAGTAACGGTGAACTTGAGCCTGGAATTATCTATCGTTTAAAAGATTTTGAAGACAGTGATTCAAAATTTATAAATGATATTTATCTAATTCAATTTTTACTTATTATTATAACAATATTTATTTTTAAATATTAGTGAATATTTAAAAATAAATATTTCTGAAACATATTTATTTTTAAATATTAACCAAAAAGATGCTTGAAATACTTTTCCGTTTTTCATTAACATTAAGAGATTTTTAAAGAAATTTGGACTTATTCATTCCTATTTAATAAATAGAATTTGACATGTGCAATATGAATTACATACAAATACTTCTATTTCTGTTTTAAGAAAATTCTTTTGGAATTATTCTTTTTGAAATGCCAAAATAAATTTTAATGCCATTGGGCTAAATCTAATTCTGAGAGAGGGTGTTTATGTTTTATCCAATAAAGTTTCCTTAATTTTACTTAGGCTGTATTTTAATGCGCATGGTTCTTGTTCTTTGTCCTAGAGAAAGAAAGAAATGTAAAAATGAATAAGAATATCTCTCATGAAGTGTTATATTCTTTAACTACCTTTAAAATATTGTATTAGTATATTTCATTGTATAGTGTTCCAAATTAAAATTAACGTATACAGCACCTGGCAGAGGGTATCCTAAGTTGAACTAATAAAAACCCTATTTTAGGCTCCAAGTCATTTGTCTGTTTAAAGCCATAATAAGACGTCATTGCCAAACTAGATACTCAATCTTTACCAAACTTTGATAGATCTGGTATATTTTATTTGTCAATAAATGTAACAATCACTGGTTGAGTAAATGTACAAAGCAGAAAGCACCTCTTCTACTTTGTATTCTACATTGCTGGTGACTAATTATATAATACCAAGAATGATAAGGTATATCACAACCAACATTTATTTTGCGAATAACACGTTATGCTAAGATCAATTGATTAAAATTATAGCCTCTTGTGAAGTATGGATGTTGGCAAAATCATCAGCGTTGCCCTACTTGTTGGCTATGACCGTTGCTATACACCTCGCATAGAATCAAAGAGTCTTTGTATGAATTCTTTGGGTATAGTAGTCTATGTGGCTTCCACCTATTGAAAAAATTGAATTGGAGTATTCTAGGCCACTTGTTGGGTAAGTAATAAACGCACGTTTTGCATTAGGTATAGATAAGAAGGACTGGCAAGCCAAAAAAGCAATAGGTAAAGAAGCAATAGGCAAAGAATTTGATAGGTAAAGAACTCTTGAACATAGCGTGTAACGTGTGCTCATGATTTATCCTGATGGAATATGAGTGATAGTAAGTGATGAAGGTACGGGAGATTTTTTACTACCAATTCAGTGTACCAATAATGCCTGCTAGAGAGATACAAGACTGAATTGCAATATCACCCCAACCAATGATAACGAAAGCAAAACCAGTATAGCGATACCTAATTCAAAAGTTCAGTAGTCTTTTTAGATTAACAAAAAAACAAAAGTGTCTCACGACTCAAACAGACCATCGTTATGTTGTAAGCAAAATAGGGTTCGTTCGAAAATACAATATCGTTCCATTCCATTATACATTTTAATCACTCATCACACCATTGTTGCCGTAAACTTCTATAGTTTTGAGTCAGGGGTAAGCAAAACCACACCTTACGAAATTCGACTCAGCGGCAAGCGGCTTCTATTCATACAAGCGAACAACCAATGAAAAACAGATTGAATATTTTATGTTATTGTTCATGATGTGGCCAAATAATACCATGTGAACAATATGGCAGTCATCAAGTGCAATGGGTCAACGAAGTGATTGTGATCTGTCCCATCAATTCCCCGTTCCGTCTTATATCCAGAAATTATAAATCCGCATCACAAATACTTGGTTTCATCCAATACGATCACCGCTTTCTCTGAAGGATAATCCACAATCACAATAAGCTACTCGAAATATTTTTGCCATAGGCTACTTGATCTTGATCAATAGACTACTCAAAATATGCTCGATGTCTTCTATAAGATATTATGTCTTACAAGTCTTCTACAAGATGTTTGCCCTGCAATCCGAATGATTTGTATATCTCATCACCACGTTTTATCTACATTTCACATATTTTGAATACTCCTTAAAGAGTATTCAATTTTGAATTACCAGCATGCTTGTACTGAATAAAATTGTTTAATGAAGTATGAAAGAATGCACCAAATACTTATTATAATCATAATATATTATTTTCTAATAAGCGGTAATTATTTTTAATGTGATTATCATATTACATCTCTTGACTCGTAAGACAAAAAAGCTATATTATACATAGATCTACATTGATAGACAGATGATTAATAGTTATTTAAAGCTAAGAAATATTTCTTACATGGTAGAATATTAAAAAATTATGTAATAGAAAAAAATTCTTCAAGGATTGCAGATGTATTCAGCAACTTTTTCATACTATGCATTCGGGGAATTGAATTGTGTATGAAATTCTGGGTTTCTTCACCAGCAACAAGTAAAAAAAGGATGATTAATCATGGTTTATCAACATACAATATAATAGTCTTTGATTCAGTTAAGGAAATCAAATAAGAATAACCAAAATATCAATCATTAAATGAATTACGGGATTACACAATGACTTATTTAACTATAATTGCCTTTTTCTTTGACATTATTTATTTCCACTGTATTCCATTATTGTCAAGCTACGAAAATTAAATGTCATATTTCTGCTTTGTATGGATACATTTTTAAAGATGGCTGCTTGAAAATTTTCTCCTCCATGATGAATAAAGATTATAGGTATTTAATATTAGGTAACTACTGTGTGGCAACCATAGGGGTATTTCAAAACATCAAAACATATTTTATTTGATAATGAAAAATATTAAATTAAAAACAATGTATTTGTATTTTCATTTTTTTAATCTTTCTCTATATATAATGTGTAATGCTTTTAAATCTCAACAAAAATTTTTATAAAAGAAAATAAATTTTAATGTTAAGTGTGACCTAAAAAGAAAAATAACTGTTATTCCTATTAAAGATAAAATAATTAAGTAAAAACATGAAAATATATAATATAGTGCCCAAAAAAATTCTAATTGAGATTCATTTTCCAAGAATTTTGATTTCATGATTTGATAATCAAGAAAACTTTAGTTGGAACATTATTAGAAAACTTTTAAATATAAATCTTATTTACTCGCATTATTATTTTAAAATGTAATAACGATAATAGTAAAATACATAAAGTATTAAAACTGATATTAAATTGTAATCAAAAGATTAGGCTAAAACGTAACAGCGAAAAAAGCAAAAAACAACCTGGAGATATATTTATCAACTTTCCCAGCTTCATAAAAGATGATAATAACAATTTTCTGTGAAATAAAATATTCATATTTGTTTCTTTTCAGATTTAATATAAATGCATTTTCTTTTGACATTCATATCTTCGTCTTAAGAGCATCATAAAAGATTACCTATTGCTTTCAAAAATGTTGATTCTTTGTATCACATTCCCCGAAATAAACGCCGAGGCGAAATACAATTTAAAATTTCGAAAACATCTTGCAATATATCACCGAAGAGTCCCATTTACCGTAATCACCTATGTCACCGTAAAGCTCCGTTCCATTAGGCACGATGTCGCCATTTCTAAAAGACGCAACAAACAAACAGTTAAATTATCGTTTGGAGGAGAATACCTCAGAAAACACGCACAGGCCATCATTCAGCAAAAGAATAGTAATCTACTTTCCCCTTCCCCTATTTTCTATTATTGTCGTAGTTCTGATTGAAAACAGACGCCTTAGTTCTCGACAATCATTTATTTTGTAGAAAAATCTGGAAAGCGCCATTTGTCAAAAAAAGAAAGAATTTTCTTATTCTATTAAAAACGGCACTGAATTGTGTGTGTTTGTATCGCAATCCAAATCCATCATCAGACGATTTCAGGTATATGGAATATAATCTCCGCTCGGTGTGTGCGCCGCGTGTTTGCTTTTGGCTTGTGCCAGGTTTGTTCTAGCCTTGTCGTCGAAATATTGCGTGGGAGTTTATGTATCGGTGTGTTTGTACGAGGAGAGATGTAGGTAGGAGGACGTCGGAAACTGAATCCTAGTTATCAGCGAATTAGTGCACGCACCATTTGGAAGGCACTTAACGATCTCTCCGTGATGGAATTTTAGTCTACACTTGGGGGCTGTTGTTAAATTGCATTCTAAGCTCTTTTGCTAAATGAATAAAGATTATCATTGTCATTATAAGAATAAATTAAGATAAAAATTTTGCAATAGATTTTTTAACTATTCTTTTAATTAATAAATCAAAGTTACAGATTTTGGCAGTAAATTTTTATGCTTAGTTGCAGTCATATTTGAAACATGTGCTCTGAAAATAGCTTTAATGTTTATGATAAAGCTGCAACATAATGACAATTATAGTAGTTTCTTAAAAAGAAGAAAAGTTTTTAGAATCTAATGTTCGAAGAAACCACTGGACAGATTATTCTGAATGAATTAAGTAATAATTTCATGATTTATTAAATCTTTTCATTTTTAATAAACTTTTGTAAAAAAATAAGATAATGCTTTTTTTTTTTACAAAAGTGCATTATGATAATTAATAATGAATGAATAACAGAATTTTTTAGAATATTGTTGCAACATATTCATGATATGTAAAAATAAAATTTCTATCGTTGCAATTATGGCATTTTATTTTTTATTTTAGGACAAAATGAGCTTAAAGTATAAAAATAATAATATATAAATATAGTAAATAGTGTATAGAAATGAATAAATTTTTGATTATAAATAATGACTGTAATAAAATGAAAAAAATTGCAAATACTTAGTTTGTAATCAAAAAAAGTATGCGTCTGTGTTTTTACATTTAAAATTATTTTTTCATAAAATGTATTACATGATAAAGCTAATATACACACATCGTTAAGAATCATTGGTTTGGTCATATGCTTAAAAAATATATATGTTTAACTTCTCAATAGAAAAAAAAATCGAAATGAAATTTCAAATTTCTAGGAAGTACTTTTGAAGAGACAATAAATCAATAAAGAGATATTTAAAAAAAAATTTCGACTGTGTAAAATGTAAAAGAATATTTACGTAACTCTTTTTTTAACTTAAGGAAAGAAAATAGCTGTCCGATTTTTTGTAAATTTCTGTTTATGAAACACATGAAATATTTTTCTGCAAAGAAGTATAAGTATTTGAAACACATACTATAGACTTATACTATAGATAGTTTTTCATCTGGTCCTTAAATGTCATTATAAAGTTAATAGAAATTAATGATGAGTAAAACTTATTGACACCATTAATATCAACAATGTGATATAATCATTTTGATAGAAGGAATATTGGAACATTTGGAGCTTTTGTGAAAACGGAAAAAGCAGATCACTTTTGAATTTTCATGCCGTCACTATAATTAGTAAAGAAATCGAAAGAGGAATTCAAATTTATTAAAATATGAAATTGTAAATAATATCTAGTGTAATAGAGAAAAGATATTGAAACCAAAAGTTGTAGGTTTTTTATGAAAAGGAATGAAATTTTCGATAAATCAAATGCTTAATAGTTACTGCAAAATATTATTAAAGTAAATTTAATATGGAATTATTATTACCAGTATAAATTTTTCATCAACTAAAAATTTAGAGTTTCTAATGTTTTTGAGAATGCAAAAATTTTTAATGTAGCAAAGGGAAATTTTATTTTAAGAATAAAATATTTTGATTGGAAGGAAATAAACAATATTAAGTTTATTGTGACTTAAGAATTTAGCAATAAAATTTCTTTTTGACATTAAACTAGAATCGTGACTATTATTTTCTTTCAAATTTTTGAGAATTTTTAAAATGAAAAGCTAATAAAACTTTATGTTTTAATAATTATATATAAAAGTATATATATAAAAGTTATTTGTTCTCTTTCATTAGAAAGAGAAATCAAGCGATAGCAACTGGTTTGTTATAGAAGAATACCCTTTAAATACTATAAAGTGTTCATATAAAATCTATTTTTATTATTTTACATAAATAATGGCTACCACTTTTTTTGCAAATTTGGAAAATATTTAGAAGATAAAAAACTTATGAAGTTTATTTAATTTTAATAAAAGTTATGTTATTAAATTCTCATAGACATTTTAGAATAATTAGATTAATTAATTCATAATAATAAAGCTTATCATTTTTTACACATTAAAAGAAACAAAGTTCAATTTATTGCATAGTTATAAAGGGGATACAATTTAAAAAGAATACTCATAGGTTTTTCTTATTACCCTTAAATCTAAAGAATATGGCAACACATTCTAACGCTGATGTATGACTTGAACCTTGACTTCATTAATAAAACTATAATAGAACACAATAGAAGTTAGAACACAATAAACTATAATAGAACACAATAAAGTTGAAAACTTCTCCCACGAGTGGAGAAGTTTTCACAACACTGTTAGTCTATTATAATTTTAAATTTGTGAGGTAAAACAGAAATGGTTACACAC
This sequence comes from Latrodectus geometricus, assembly GCA_026290005.1. NCBI lineage: Eukaryota > Metazoa > Arthropoda > Arachnida > Araneae > Theridiidae > Latrodectus > Latrodectus geometricus. Next base: position 155,324 of record JAPDSC010119898.1, on the reverse strand, counting down.
TATGTTACTTAATCCTAAAAATCTTAGGATTAAGTAACATTGTGAGTATTATTTTAATTTTTGAAAAACAGGATTTAATTTAAATTTTTGATTATTATTCCTTACAAGCAAATGTTGAAGCTGCTCTCCAATATTTTGAATATGGAGATGAACACGTCGAACGTGTTTTGACACTGTTATTGACGAAATTCCTTATGATGTGTTTTAATTCATCGATGTTTAAAGGTTTTCTAGAGAAAATCCTGTCTTCAAGAAAACATTCTTAAAAAATTTCTAACCGGATTAGGTCTGGTGACCTTTGCTGTCAGAGGTTTTATTGGAATTAAATGATCTTCAAAGTATTACACTTCTATTGTTGTTGTTTCTAATGACATTTGGCAATGCCAAGTCCACCCGTCAAGACTAGGTGAATGAAGTCATAGGGAGAGGGTCTTCCGAATAAGCATTCTCATACGAAGGTGAAAGTACGACTTTTGACTCATAGATGGCAGCACCATCTGAATCTTCCAATTTATATATTAAAACCAGAGAAGACTCATAACCTGGCTCCAACCACCCTCAGAGGTATTAATTTGGAATGGGAACATGGAGGACATTGCGAAACGACATATTTTACGTTCCCCAGTCACCATTAGTGAACACGGCGGAACTTCGGCTAAGCCGGGATTCAAACTCACCACCTTTTGGTAACGAGAACGAGCCCAAACCAACTAGGTCACGGCGGCCCTTACACTTCTATCGCATATTTAGGTTTGACGTTTGTGAAGTGGTTCTGTCTAGCTAAAACCAGCAGTAATTAGGCTGTTTCACCAGTGAAGTAAGAAAAGTTTGAATTATTTCAATGTACACTTAATAATTCATGGTTTAGATAAAAAAAAAATGGTCATATGATTGATTGTTCGCTTTGGGAATGCACACCAATCTTTTGGACACTTAAGACATTAGTTCAAAATAAAAATAAAAAAACGAAACAAGACTTAAAAAAAAATCAAATTAAACAAGCTTTAAAAATAAAATAAAAACATTGAAAGAAGCAGTCGATTCACATATAAATCATTTGCTCAAAATCCGATTAAAAATTTATGATCTTAAATGCAAATTTATTTTTAAAAACGAATTTTTGTATTTAGAAAGTGAAAAACAGGATAGCGGCATTTTAAACATAGTCATATTAAATAAGTAATGGTGTTGTAAGTCTTGTTACACGTAATTATAGATGGGAATAACACAAAAACAAATGTATCCTCTTTTAAATTGATTATCCTGTAACTGTAGTTTTGAGATTCCATGATTTTAATTATAATTTATTCAATAATAAACAACTTTTATAGTAACATGAATTTTGTTAAGAAAATTAGGTTTTTAATGTATAAAAATGCATGCTACTACACCTAGTTTATTATGATGGATAAATTACCAATAAAAATTTCTATTTATCTTTAAAAGTTAATAAAAGCTATCATTTTTTTTGTAAATGTGAAAAGTTTTTTAAAACTTAGAAAAGACAATAAAATTTAATTTAGTTTTTATCAGTTTTCAGTTTTATTCAAATGGAAGCATATAACAATAACTAATTTGCTGTTTTAATATGATGTTTAATTTATAATTTTGCAATTAAATGAATATTCATTACTTTTTTATGAATGATTATATTTTTTGAAAATATGAAAAAAATCTGAGACCATGAAAAACATATTTTATGAAATTCAACTTAATCTTAACAAAAGCTAATTAAAATTCTAGAAAGTTTTTACTTTTCATCTGTAACAAGTTTAATATTTATTTTGTAGATGATAAAAGTTATTTACTTTTTATTAAAAACGAAACACATCTTCTAGTAAAATGTTCTGTTTTTTTTTTCCCCTACATTTATGTTCGATTTTCTTAAAAAGCTATTTATTTTTTGTACAAAGCTCGTTTTATTTAGTCGTGATTCTTTTGATTTTTAATTAAAATAAAAAATTGTATCAATAATTTTTTCCATTTAATGCGCTTTATTATTTTCTCCCTTTTTCTAAAATAAAATTAAAATAATAATTAATCCTAAACAAAAAAGAATAAAAAATTTGAAATCAGTTTCCTTAACGTTTAAATTTGTCTTGCTGTAATAATGTTTATATTTATCCACAAAACTATTTTCTAAGATGTAATTGTGTATTTACACAAAATTCCCATATTATTTTTATAATTTTAGGCAAATTTATGAAATAAACAAGTTATTTTGAGAAATTAAAAAAGAATTCATCATTAGATACTGTAAAAATTTAATTACAAAATAATAATAATATTTTCAGGAACAAAATATTTCAGTTTTGAAATAAATTTATATAAATTACCTAATTTGTTTATTAGACATAGTTTTCTAAAAAAAGTATTCAAATTTGAATTAGTGGTAATTAATGTAAATTTAAAACATGCTTGAGATGGGGAAAATAGTAAATTCATGATTATTGCTTTTATAGGAAAGTATTTAAAAATAAAATTAATTTTAAAAATATGGATGAAATATATTTCTTATTTAATTTAAATAACTTACTTAATTTAAATAACTTTTCGTGAATAACTTTTCATGCACACTGTGGTTCTATATAATTAATTTTTTGTCTTTTATACGAAAACATAATTTAATGTTTATTAAGTATTATTACATTATTAAAGCCTTATGTTTCCAAAGATAAATTCAAATTTAATTGTACAATACATATGATTTTGAAATATGATTGATTAGTTGTAAAATACAACTAACAATGCTTGTAAGTAAATGACAAGTTAAAAAATTCAACTCCAAAGTGTTAAACTTTCTAAGTTAATTTTCATTTGAACAATGCGGAAATTAGTAAAATAATCGAAATTTGTATTTTGCCATTTTGTTAGTTTCATACTTTTGATCGATTATTAGTTATATAAATGTGTTTTCAATTGAATGTTATAATTACGACTAAAACGTAATGACATTCAATAAAAATTTCTTTGAATGAGAACAACTATTGAACTGTTATAGTTTTCAAAGAATTTTTCATTAAACATTATTCTGAACTATATTTTTGAAAGTGTAGATTCAATTTTTGTCGCCAGGGGATTTTTGCTTTAGCAGAAATTCACCGAATGTGACATTCACATAAAATTTATTGTTTGAATCCATTTTTTTTAACGGAAAACGATTTCAAACAATATTTTTACATGCCTTTTAGCAGAAAATTAAAATAAAATATAGTAAAAAGTTAAAAGAATGTAACATTAAATAGAATAAAAATCATTTAAAATTTTCACATTATACCCAAAGCACCTTCATTAAATAGCTTGTCGTAGTCCAGTTAATATTATTATAGAATATGAATAAAAATGTTAAAAGTGTACAGTACCAACAAATTTTATTGAAATTGTTATTTAGATTTTGACAATATGTAATGAATATTTTGACACAAGCTTTTGTAGGCTTTATATAACATTTGTTGTCTGAGGCCTTCGTAAAGTGTTTTAAAAATATTAAGTAGCATTATTAAAAAAAAAAAAAAGGAAATCAAGATAACTTTTAATCATTTCCGTTGATAGCTATACCTTTAGAAAGAAGAAAGGAAATTACACTTTTTTCATCCTAAAAGTTGGGTGATCGTGTCCTTTTAATATTTCGGTCCTTAAAGGGTAGTTTTAACTTCTGAGGCGTATTAAACTATGATTTTGACATCAAACAGTAATAAATGACAGGATTATTTTGCAAAAGTCTCCTATATTATCACAAGCACCTTCCAAAGAATGGAAAAATTAAAATAATATTGAATCAAAAATTAATAGATCGCTCAGTTATAGTATTTTTGGCAAATTCATTACATATTAGCTTTATTAAGCATTGTTTATAGTTAGTGAACCGTATTTACTAATCGCAGAATAATCCGAATACCACAAGGACACCTAAAGCTACATGTCTGTGCATAAAATGAAAAAGTGATACCCATGTCTGTTGTTTGGTAGAGTTAAGATCGAAGTAAAAGCCTTTTTCTCTGGAGAACGCTGTCATAACAATGAGTAGGACTGCCGGTAAAATTAAAGCAAGCTTCAAAACCCCTAGTACTACTACTACACAAGAAATTTGTGAAAATTTTTGTAATATTTTATTCGCATTGCTTCCTAGAACGATTTTTCATTGATAATGATCCGTAATCCCATGTCTCAAACAAAAAACCCCAGATACATTTACCTGTCATATGAAATGAATTGGTAGCTGAATAATCAGTAACTGTGATTTTCTAGTTAACATTTATTGTTTTTAATTATTTATTGTTAATACATTTATTGTTTAATAATTACGTTTTTCCTACTTTTGGCACGGATTTCTTTCGAATTCTATATTCCCGTATAATAGGCCTCGTTTGCAAAAAAATTTTTAAACGGCAGGCAAATTGAATCAAACCAAATTAACTGATTTACCTGACCAAAGCAGTAATTCCTATTTTAAAGACATTTAGTAAATAATCTAACAACTACGGTTTCAATTGAACAGAACTTAATAATTTTTGGGATTTAAAGTTTTAAAAAAATATATGCCTAGTAACAAATTTACTCATAGACGATTTAAAGTGAATTAAATGTATCATTATTTAGATATATAAATCAATCAAAATTTTAAATGATCAACATTATGATTCTTCAAAAATAATGTATTTATATTGTGAAGCATATTTTTTATATTGAAGAAATGTCACATGCCTTATTGCACTTCAGTCGTATATTAATTATTCTGATGTAAATCACATCTGTTTACATATATAAATATGCGAATTACCGTATCTCTTTCAAACGATTATTTTAATTTCATCTAATTTGTTCTTAATGATAATGTGAAATTATTCATCTTTCTAGTATATAGCAAGAATTTTCGCAAAGATTGATATCAGAGGCGAAATGTAAATTCCTGCCGATACGTCCCCTGGCAAGAAACCGAAGCCTGCAAATCACCAGCGTCGACGCGCGGAGATAATGCATGTTTGTTATTAAGCACTGCGACAATGCATAATCCAAGGACTGCGGTGATACGGGATTTGGACAACGCTATCTCCACACTGCACACATCGGACACTATCCCTCCCATGATGCACCTCGGCGCCAATCACCCGCTTCCTTCATTCCCTTGTTGCTGCCCTTACACGCGCGCTTAATAATGTCGGCGCTATAATAATCTCAGGTGTATCCAGGTATGTGAAACAAATTAGGGGAAGCGAAGCCAGAAAAGTTACAATATAATTGCCTCTTGGGATATTGAAATGCGCCAAATAGCTGAAAGCGTTACGTCGACTCCTTTTCGGCCGCTGAGAGAATAAATAACGAGTCATTTCATCGGTATCGATTCTGCAAACGATATTTAATTCAACATTGTCAGTTTCTTGAATAATATCTTCGCTTGACTTCGAAGAAGAGTTTTACTAACGAATCATGTTTCCAAATTCTGTTTCGGAACACAATCTTGCAAATTTTAGGCCTGTTGAATATTTAGTACATGATGGGTTGAAATTTTAAAGATTACTTGCCAGATAGTAAATAACAGAATTTTGGGTTGAAAGGAGTTTTAAAAATTAACATTTCGCATTGATGTATTTCTTATAGAATATTTTTAATTTTTTGAAAAAATGTGCACTTGTCTTTAAATAATATCACAAAAATAATATTGTTCGAAAAAGTTATTAAGGGTTATTTTATTATTAAAAGTTTTCCAAATACTATGAAAAGATATAAATATTCCTAAAATATTTAGTTTTCTTCTTTTAATATTTTTTATTCTTTTTAAAGATTTATCAATGTCTTTTTAAAGTTTTATTCTTATTAAAGTTTAAAGTTCAATCGCTTATTAAAATAAAACAAATTAAATATGGATAACAATAATCGGATATTTCAACACACTTGCTTTGTTTCTAGTTTATTTTCATATACAAAAGCTTGCTTTTATAGACTGATTTTGAATTTTTATTTTTATCAATACCCAATGAACTATTTTTTATTCATATCTAAACGGAATATTGCTATTCTTTTCTTCTATTCAAGTCATAAATAACATCTATTTTAGTAAATATCATTCACAGCGAATAAAAAAAGACATTTTCACTTTATTTCAAAAGTAAATATTTTCCTAACATTAAAAGAATGCTTGTTATTTATTTTAAAAATTGTGAGCCAAATTCTTGAAGCAAAATATAATCATGTTTGTTAAGCAACTTTTCTTTTTGTTATCTTCTTGTGTTTGATTATGTTTCAAGAATGTAAAATATTTAAGATTTTTCAACACTTGGAAATTTCCAATCATGCATTAATTTAAAAATGAAAATATAATATCTATTAATATAAAAATAGAAACTCCCAAGCGTCTAACTTCCAAATATTAAAAGTATTGGTAATTTAATTCATTTTAACTTTATTGAAAATTTATTAGTTCTTTCTTGGAAAAGAGAATTAAATGGCATTAGAAACGGAGATCGCATTGAAAATTGTAGATTAAATATAATAAAATATGTTAACAATAAGAATATTTTGTGCAAGAAGAGAGATAACAGGCGTTGCAAATGATATACGTTCTATAACTTGACTTGCAATAATAGATTTGTCAACAAAAACATTGTCAATCAACACCATAATCCCTCATTGGACCAGAATTTAAGAGCGTTTTTTCTGTATAAAATTATGAAATACTTAATATTTAATAATAAGCTCATGACTATGAAATCATATGCAATTTATAGATGGGAACTAATTAAAAATATACTAACCAAAAAGAATAAATGGTTCAAAATTATGTTTCCCAAAACAACATTTCTCAATTAAGGCATCGTTACAAGATCTTAATGTGGCCAGTAAGATATTGTGACTTGCCACTTAATGAGAACGTTTTAGGAGCTTTGATACTTAAGGCGAATGAAATAAGCAGCAATATATGACACAGTTAATTAAATAAGAAACGAATGTTCCTTTCATTTGGTTTTTATCGCAATTAGTCTTTGAGCTGATTTGAAATCAACAATCGCCAATGTGTAATTTAAAATGTCGTCTGGTTACTTGCATGGAGTTGACGATTAGTGAAAAATTGAGCATTCATACTTATAAAAATAAAGTTTATAACTTTAATCTTTACTGTATTTCACAAGGAATTCATCAGCCTAATAATTTTACATCTTAATTTCAAATTAACTAAATTCATAGATGTAGTTTGTATTTAAATCATTATCAAGCCTTTAAAATACTAAACTATATATTTTGCATCATTATCATTTGCTTTTGCATCCATGTTATTTCTTCCTTTATATATTTATCTTGTCATACATATCAAATTAGATTTTTGTCTCATACTGCAAAAGAGATAATTTTCATTAGGTTTTACAATACTGAGAGAATTATTAAATTCTAAAGGGTTACATAATTGCAAATGGGGCATTTTTCTGCATTTTTAAAATTTTTTTGAAATTAATTCTTCTGGAATATTTAATTAGCAATACTTATTATTTCGACATAAATACCTTATTTTTGAAACTTTTCTACGGAAAAAAAAACTAGCATCTAATGGAGTTAAATCTTTATTTAAATAAACCTAGTTAATCGGGATTATTTCACTGTTATTTGCAAAGAAAAATTAGAAAAAGCTTGCGTACCCAGATGTCCTACTTGAAAGCCAATTAATATAGGATTAATGTACATTGCATATTTCAAAGTCTGTCGTTTTTAAGAAAGTAATCACTTAATATTTATTATGAAGGCCCTTTGTTTGAAGCTAGAAAGATATGTATCACATTTAAAAAAAATGTTTGATTTTATGTAATGCATATTCAATTTAAGTGCTTACAGATAGGAAATGCATTGTAAAAAATGTTGAAAAATTCTTCTAAATTATATAATTTACCATTTTTAAAAGAGGGTGACAAGTTTATAAATTTTCAAATGTGTTAAAAACATCATTGTCACCATAAATGTTTTGATGATGAAAAATTCTAGTGTTGGGACTTTCAGAGGATCAATCTTAATATACCTATATTATCATAAATTTGATTTAATTCTATAAATTAATTAATTATGTAAATTATATTCATTTCATGTCATTAATTCATGACAACCAATAATAAATGACTTTTATATCTTATTTTAAAATGTATTGTCGAAAAGAGAGATTAGAGCAAT
>JAPDSC010119898.1:130843-147163 GCA_026290005.1 Latrodectus geometricus | reverse complement strand
TGTTTTTTCAAATTAAAGGAAAGTTATAATGGAAGCATTTTCTAAAAATATTTTAAGTTAAATGATTTTTGTTTTTATAATGTAATTAAGTTGCTATTAATTAATGAACAAATGTGTCTTATCGTATTCAATTAAATATTCTTAAGATATTTTTAAAATATTCTTTATTTTTCATAAATAAGGAACTGCATATATAATTTACATTTTTCTTATACATGTAGGACAATCTTTCAAAAACTGTAACGAAATTTAAAAAAAAACATTTAAATATTAATTTGAGGATTTATTTTGATTATACTTTTGTGAAAATTCATCATTATTTATTCTGGCCCTTTTGATTTAATTTTTTTCTCATATGATCAATATGAGTAATAATTATTTTTCTGTTGCTAAAAATAGATTGAAACAACAACAAACTATGAGATATGATATGCTTATCTTGTTATATTCATGAATAATTCTAATGCAGCATTGAATTATGCCATTTTTTGTGTGTCAAGATTTTGCAAGTAATCTTTACCAAATTTATGATATCAACACATTTATGAACAACGATATTATTCTGTTAGTTATCGAAAATTCAACGCCAAAGCGGAATAGTCTGAAATGGCTAAAATTTGCATTGTGAATGATAAAAATTTCGGAGCACTTTTCATCATGGGCGACTATATTGGCACTTGTAAAATGAGATAAGATGTCGTTTTACGCATTTTAATTGTTTTCCTGTTCAATATTTTTTGCATTTGCTTAATTTCAGTATTTTTCCTAATACAAACTAAGCCTGTTTTATGCATATTTAAGAGTTCGACCAAGGGAGAAGTGTTGCACATACTGCTGCACATGCTTTCTAGAAAGAGGTTGTAATGTCAATCATAACACAACAACAATCGGGAATACGAAGTCTGTGAACGTAGGAAGTGACGACTCATCCATGGAAGCGATTGTTACCATTTATTAAAAAATTGCATCAAAAGATTGACATATTGTGATCCGTAATAGGGCACAGATCTTGTTTCACGAAAGGTCACGAGTACGAATTCAGCCATTGTTGAACGGGAGATGGATATTGCTCTTCTACTGCCTCCATAAATGTCTGTTTATCAGGAGGATTAAGAGTTTTCTGAGATTTTTTTTCCTTGCGACACGTAAATACCCCCACTGTCTATGAAAAGTGCACCCGAAAATCAATTTACCCGGCGTATGCCCTTCAACAGCTTTAAACATGTTTTTCTTGATATTTATTTTTATTATCTTAGCATGGTATATTTTATGGTATTATTTTAGCATGGTATAATAAAATTGAAAAAAGAACACTTTGAATTAGCTAACCATTTTATATTAGAATGTTTTTTTTTTCTTTAAACTCTATTACTATTACATGTTGGTAGTCAGAAAACATAGCTGTACTTAGAATGGGAATTTCAAACGCTAGATTTCATTAATATTTAAAAGCTTTGTATTTTTTATTAATTATTTTTAATACAATTCGTTTATTTTGTTAAAGTATTCATGAAATGCAGGACAAATTATATGTATTAGCCGATCGAAACATCCTCTTTACTAGCTTTTAGAAATTTGAATATGTCAATAATTAAATTTATTATAATAAATACTTATTCTTTTATTTCATACTACAAGAATATGCAATTTATTGAGATCATATTCCCATAATATAGGATAGTAGATACACAAATATTATTATGATATTAAATTAATCATGAATATTATTTTAGTTTTTTAATAAATATTTCATAACACCAGCATCATAAACTTTTAATACATTATAATTTTCTTCAATTAAATTGCTAATAAAAGTTCAATGGAAAATTTTATTAGCATATTAGATATCCACTTCATGAGTGCAAATCTCTACCATCAACTAGAATATTTACAGAAAGAAACAAATAACACCTATTGTTTTTAATTACTGGCATTTCTATTTAAAAATGTCCTAAAGGATGATTATTTGAAGAAAGAAATATTAAATAGATTCTAATTTGAATTTTCAAATAAATACGATTACAATATTCTTCCACAATGAATAAATTATTCATAAACATATCTTTTTTAAAATATTGTGTACCTTAGTACCTGGAGAAATGGAAAACATTACGACTAAGAAAAACTTTAATTTTACAGTGAACAGATCTATGTTTCAACTCGAATTGAAAACACAAAAGAAACCTGTCTAAACCTACATGCATCTTTATTTGATAGCAAAAAAGATGGGAAAAGAATATAGTGTAAAAAAAGGAGCATCACATATTTGTTTTTCCGACGAAATGTCAACTCGAAACATACGGCGGGCGGGATGCCCGGACGGAACAGACCATTCTGCCCGAATTTATATTTCACATATGAATAAATGAAGAGCCCGAAACCCCATTCAAAATGCATTGTGCTTCGAATTGAATGGGACTCGCTGAAATGACGTCATCCGGGCTGAATAATAGATGCCATTCCCTGGATGGAAAGCCGTTACACTCGCTTCTGAATTATAGATATACTCTAAATGTCAACTCATCAAAGAGTCACAGTGAGCAGCAAAGAGTTTCCAGAAACCAAACGCGTGGTTCATCGCCTCTTTGTAATGGATGGGTCACGAAACCGAAACGGTATTAAAACGTGAAGTAAATAAGCCCCGTTAAAATGATAGGAAATTAAAATACTTCTCAAGCGTGGAGGCTGTGTTCCAGTGAAAGGAGCCATCTATCAATTCGCCGAACCCACGTGGAATTAATAAATGAAGATGCTCTTATCGTTTTAGAAGGAGTTCAGCTAGAGTATAATCTCTGTTATTGAGAATTTTGATTAAATATTTCAGAATTGGACACGCTTTCGTTGCCAAACTTCGCCAAAAGCAAGAATGGCTTTAAGCGCACTAAATTAAGTTAGGGCAACGTGTATTTGATTAGTAATTTTATATTTTTCACCTTAAAATAAAAATTAAAAGAATACACATCTTTATATTACCAGTAAATTAAATAACAAAAAGATAATGCTCATCATGGGAAAAAAGTGACTTATTTTTTATGTGGTTGTCTTTATTTCAAATATGCACATGCATCTATACTCATGTGCAATGAAATTGATTCGACCATGTGTTTGGTTTCAATACTTTTGTTTACAATATTAGATGTTATGACCCTTGAGGAAAGCTGTGAAGACTGAAAATTAAATAATGTTTTGTAAATTAAATTCCATGTGTTATAACTACACTGCATAATATGACATTATACAGAGTGTATATAGTTAACCACATCCTCACTATAAGATTAAGATAATTTTTATATATTCTAAGATATTTTTACTTATTTAAGACAATTTTTATATATAAGACAATGTTATTTTTATATACAAGACAATTTTTATATATTTAAGACAATTTTTATATATAAGACAATGTTATATATTTTCAACAAATTCGGTTGAAAATGAAAAAATCCTTTCAAAATTTATCTATCTTTGCTTTTAAATTTATCTGTCTGAATTTGAAACACAATGGAATACTTCTCATAGTAAAATTGTAAAAAATTTTTGGTTGTTCCTAAATACTTTTAGAGAAAAACCTAATAGGTTTAGGAAAAACTTGAAATCTTTTTCGTAAAATCCTAAAAGTATTTAGGTTTTTAACTTTAGACTTTATGTATGTATATATATATTCCAATTTTTTCTCAAGTTGTTTAATTCCATGACAACTTCAAACTCAATTTCTTTACATTATTTTTTTCGTTGTTTAACGGTATTTTTATGTTCAAGTTAAGGCTTGAATTATGATAATATATTATCACGTATATCTAATACTTAACATCATTATTTACAAATAGAAACATTAACTCCTGACTGGTTCAAATAGTGATTTCCAATTTGTAACTCTTGAAAATAAACTAAGAATAAATACAAGAAAAGTAAATAAGCATAAAATATGAATATTCATATACTTATGATTAAAAAAAAGCTTTTGAGAATATTTTAATTCAGTCATGATACTAAAATTTTGACAGTTAATTAAATCCCATAAACAATTTCACTTCTTTGGATAGTTAGAAAAAATTAATTATTAATCAAAATATTAAAAATATTCAATAATTGTAAAGTTAAAATTTTGAAATATGAAACTATATTTCTTTAGAAGCTTATTTTATTTAAAATAAATTTGGGCATGTAAATAAAAAAAAAATGATTTAATTTATGAGTAAATTTTTTTAAAGATAATTAGTAAGTGTTATATAATATTCATATTAATATTTGATAATTCATTTTAATATTCAGATTAATATTAATACTTAAAGCTGTATGAATTAGAAATGAAAAACCAAATTTTTATTTATGTGCTTATGTAAAGACATCACTGCTTTTTTAAAATTACTTTTACTTCATTGGTCAAATTGTAAGTGTTTTTCTTCTGTTTTGTGATTCATATAATAAATCAGTGCTATACATGGAATTATTGAACACTGATAAACTTTATAAATACTAAAAATACATTTCTTTAAATAAAATTTGATTACTACAAAAAGAAAAATAAACAGAATAAAAGTAGTATCGGATAATAATCTTATGATCGGAAATTTAATCTGCCAGATATACCTTAATTTATTGATCCTTTTGATTTGTTTAAAGGTCTCTTTAAAAAGGTCTCTTTTTAACGTCTTTAAGGTTAAAGGTCTCTTTTTTTAAAGAAATTATGCATCGCATATTTTAGAAGATTTCCTAATACTTCTATATAAATACATTTACTGATATTTTCTGAACTACAAAACTGATGTCGAGATTTTACTTATCGCTTATATTGCAGTACTGTCGTCAAGAGTGCGTAGCTGAATCACCAATTTCGAATTACGCAAGTCTTCAATATCAAGGTAATTTTTCTTGGTAAAAGTTACTTAAAATGTTCTGAATGAATTGAACAATTTATTTTTTCAACATATGTAAGGAAAGTCTTGAAACCGTTTGAAAAGAAAAGTGTTTTTATTTGAATTTGCGAGGAATATATGATTGATATTACAACAGTACTTTTGCTTTTTTCATAATTCGTTAATATTCGCATATATATTCTATTCAGAATTCTATTCCATAAAGATATTCACATAAAAGTTTTAGAAGATTTTTGTTTTGTATAAATCTACAACCAAGTCTTCCAAGACGTAATACTTTAATATAGAATTTCTTACACAAAATAAAAATCCGTCAAGCAGATGCAAATGTTTCTTATACCTTTTTTTTTTTTTTTAAATGAGCATTCAAATGATTCAATCACTGCAAGAATATTTAATTTCCATATCGCAAGTAACTCAAAATAATAATGCAGTTGTCTATGCAGTTACTGTAGACAATTGCTTTTTCATAAAATCGCGGTTCTATTTAGTTCTGCAGATTTTTAAAAATGCTTACTGTTCAAAACTTCATTTTTTTATGTTACTTTCGCTCTCTCTTTCTCTTAGTCAGCAATTTCATTTTATATTTCGCGTTTTTGTATAAAAAGAGAATAAATCAGTTATTTTGATTTCCATCTGTCTTTGTGTGAGTACGGCTGAATTCTTAAACTAAATCATAAGGAATAATATCGATTAATAAAAAGAACTTTTATATGAAGAATATATAAATAATTTCACTATATTTTTTCTTATATTTTTAGAAATATTATATGAAGCTCTGTTCGAAGATTCAATGTATAATAAATTCACAAAGCTCTAAGAAACCTAAAAATATTTTATAAATAATCTTGAAATAACCATATCAGCCTCACCTCATGGTTATCATTTAAAACATAACATTAAAACTAAATGACATCTACGGAGATGCTATGCATATAATATTTTGAAGGAAGAACGATGGGTATTGAACAGTAGTACAATGAAATAAAATTAAAAAAGAAAATTCTAGTTAATTCTTTATATTTTTGATTTAGTTAGTTACTAAATCATATAGCATTTGTCAGATTTTTGCGATAATCTTTCACATAATCTCTCAAAATTATACGATTGTTAATTATATACACCTATCTTGGGAGAAAAAAATTATAAATGTGTAGAAAATGAACATTCATGAAATGTTTAACTAGAAGAGATAAATTTATGTATTATCCATAAGAGACTGTAAATGGCAGTTCAGAAAAACTGAGAATATTGTTGAAAGTAATTCCCTCTAAGAAAATTGGCGAAAGAAAAAATTAAGCAGCTTCAAAGATATATGTAGATTTCATAACTTATTAGTTATTTACTAAAGATAATAGATCTATATAGTTCAGAAAAATAACTTGTGTTGATTAATTAAAAATGATAGACATGCTACTATTAACACAATGTAGAATGACTGTAAGTATCTAAACATAATAACAATACATCGTATTATTTCTATTATATCTGTAAACATAACAAAAATAATAAAATATTTCACATCATACACTTAAGAATAGTGTCCAGATAATCTTTTGCCTAATTTGTATGATGATAAAATTACTAGTATAAGAGGATACGACGATCATGCGATCATAATAAATTCCTTAATCATGTACTAAGCGTGTCAAAAAGCATGAACAGATACTTTTTGATAGTCATGGAAAAGCATGAATCCAAAAGGCATAAGGAATGTGTGTATAGATTCCTGTCAATATGATTTAACAAAAATGATCGACAATATATAACAATAAATTTTCATATTATATATACGCCATTAATTTATTGATGATGATAGGTTAATAATTATACAAAAGATTATCATTATTAAATGAAAAAATATATGTTGAGATGAGAGTCATAAGATTTAACAAATTAGAGTAAAAAAACTTGGTTCATTTCAAGTAAATAATATTTCCCCTAATTATATTAATTACAACAGTAAAATCAAACTCATGAGGGATTATAATTTATTTAAAAGTATTCAAAATTGATATAGAAGACAAAAAGTTTAAGAACAAAATTTGAATTTGATCTTACTCGGAAGTGGTAAAGCTAAATTTATACACACACACACAATTTTTTTTTATAACAGATAAAACACGATCTAACAAAAATATCATTGCCAGATTATAAATAATAAAGCATAAGAAAATATAAAAGAAGCAGATTTAAAAAGTAAATGCTTTTTAGAAAAACTTTGAGGGAACTATTATTAGTTTTGGAATATTATGTATAATTATTGTTTGAATGTAAAACAAAGAGCATTGTTTTATCATGAGCATTATTTTAAAGCACATTATTTATCCTTTCTTCATATTTTCATGATGCTTGTTTCCATTATATTTTTAGTTATTATTTATAGCTCGTTTGTTAAGTTAACATGTATACCAAATATTGTATTACATATCAATATCAAAAAGTTAAATTGCAATGAATATAATCATAAAATATGTATCCATGCAAAAATTTACAAAGGGGATAATTTAGCTGAAAATGAGAAATAAATAACGCATTAAAGTTGTGATACATTTCCTTCATTGAAGTGAAGTCTTTTGAATGTAGTAAGTCTTCTCATCCATTATTCAAAAGTAAGCAAGCTACACATTTAACAGAACACAGCGATTAATTTAACAATGAGAAGCTCTTCAACTTAGCGGTGAGGATTTCAAGTATTCAACAGCAAGTGAGCAGAATTTCATAGAAAATAAGTCTTCCATTTATAGGAAGTGTCTACTCATTCAATAGAGAGTAATGAGAACTAAATCCTTGACAGAGAAATAAGTCTGCTTTTCCATGCCTAGATAGCGTAAGCTGAGAGGTGACTCCATTTAAAAGTGCATTATTTATAAATATTCTGCATGTAGATATAAACCTATCTTCATTATCAGTATATACTGGTGTACTGTAAATATTTTATTGTTTATACAGGATATCTGTCTGTAACAATCTGTGCTTTCATAGTCATTTTCTAACTGAACAAATTCTCATAGGAAAATGTTATAAATGTGTCTAATTTCATTTCTTAAATGCGTCCTTATGAATCTAATTTCAAAGTAAAAAGTATTTTTTTTAAAATTAGATTCATAAGGATATTTGAAATTAGATTAATAGAAAATCAAATTTTATTATTCGTTACAATAATCAAGGTATATAAGGAATGATTTTTATGTTTGTAAAAATTGACAAAAGCGAAATATGTTTCATTGATATAAGTATTTTTTTACATCTGGAAATTAATATTGTGCTTTAATTTTAAGTAATGACATTTAATAAGTTTTTTAAAAAGAGATTAACGATTCTTTAAATAATTTCTTATTTACGTTATGATAAAAACTTCCCAAATTACAAACAAGTTTGTACATTAAATTTGTTGCGACTTTTGTTTGATCACTTTATTTCTGTAACTAAAAAATTATAGTTTATATATTTATGTATTCAGTTTTTCTGTTTATTTTATTTCTTTAATTAATTTCATTTCAAATTGTGCGCCTTAACTTATCTCACATACACTTTTAAAATGAAGTAACTAAAAACTTTTTATTTTTAAATATCATGATAACTTAATTATTTTGATTGCAAAAATGTGCTGAAAAAAGTTTAGTTAGTATCAGTTATTCCCCTATACAGAGCAAATTTTCAGCTTTACTTTTAGATTAAGAAGCAATGCTTTTTCAGTTTTTCTTTATGCGACAATTTTTGTACTGTGTTTCATAAGAAATACAAATGTGATGTGTATAATTGTAGACACAAGCTTTTTCAGCTTTAACTATGTTCATTTATAAATGAAAGGGATTATCAAGTTTTACATTTCATATGTAAAGTATAACGAAGAATATACAATTGTAATAAATCAAATATAAACAATCTATTACATGAGTGGAAAATTCTTCTTAAAGAAAGCACTACAAAACGCTTATTACCACTCCTTTATGGTACATATCTATACAAAATGTTTATTAAATTTCTATACTGATGAAAGAGAAAATATGTTTGTGAAATTGCAGTAATTTTCATTTATCTATAGCATTGTCAGGTTTAATAGCCACTAGAAAATTTATGAGAGCAATTGAAATAGTCAAATTTTACTCTAGGCAAAATTAAAAGCGCACTTTTAAAACGTGGAGTATTATATATTCAGCTTCATAAATTATATTTTCTTCTTAATTTTGTCATTCAATTCATTTTGGAATATTTTAAGGACCCTCTCTCTCCTAGAATTTCTATACCAAGAATTCTGCCATCATGTTACTTTTTTTTTTGAAACCGAATGATATGCAGAAGTTATAAAACGTAACTTGACACCTCAGAATGGTGCCACCGAGAAGAATATAAATATTAAATAAGATGTGGATGCGGTTACAGTGTCAGATTTATGGTCGGGGAAGAAAATTCTTCCGCGTTTCTGTGAGATGGTTTTGCGAAATGAGTGGTCTTTCTTTTATGTGAAACGAAGAATGTGTTTCACAGGAAGAATGGGGCCTTATAGTCGTTTTACGTTACTAAAACTTTGAATATCTCACACTGTGAAGACAGAGATAAGAAAAGAAGACAAAAACTCGCAAATGGTACTTTTTAACGTATATATTTGCTGCAATATTTATGTTTACAAATAATGTATAAAATAACAAATAACATATTCGTTGTATTCCTATACACACATAACTTTTGATAAAAACTTCTTTTTCTCAGTTTCTTTTTAACTAATTTTAAATTCTAGGACATTAAGAATGTTTTTACTGTAATGTCAAGTAAGTAGTGTGTGTATACTTCTATTTTCAACACATACTTCATACAGCTATTGTAACTTCATACAACTAATGTAACTTAACTAACAGTAACATCTTTAAACAATCATTAATAAGATATTGTGAAAATTTCACATTTTATAATGAAATCGTATGACAAATTGCATTTAATTTACTTTGTTATGATTAAATATTAGATAAAAAATATTAAAATTTATGATAAAATATCTTTGATGAATAATAGTTGTCATATTTGACAATTTTTTTTAATGAATGAAATTTTTTAAGAATTATTTTATCTAGCATTATAAAAATTACATTTATTTCTTTATATAGGGACACTGCTTTAAAGTATAAAGTATAACTATCATTGATGACATGCAATTATTTCCTCTTAAAATTAAGAAACAAGAAGAGCCATAATAAAATTAATAATAATAATTATTAAAAAATCCTGTAGAACTTTTCCATATAGTTGCAACAAACTTAAGAATTTAAAAATAAAATATTAAAGCAATTTAATTTTAGCAAAAATTAGAAAGTAAAATAGTCAGTTAAAGTAAAAATAAAACAGCTTATGAATTTATTAGAAAAAAGGAATATTTCATTGGTCTTTGGGTTAAGGAATATGTGTTGCGGTAGATTTTTTTTCATTATTGGTTCCTCACTATTTCTAAAAATTAAATATTGGACTCTGCCCTAGCCTAAAGTGTCGCTAAGTTTTGAAAAATCACGTGATCAGAATAGATATTAATCGGACTAGAGAATTAAATAGATCTTTCGTAAGTAAAAGAACTATTGATCAGTACATTTATGTGGGAAAATTCTTAAAAAAATATTTGGTGCTTTTCCATAAAGAAACAAGAATCTAATTTTTTTCGGCCAAAATTAATTATTGGCTACTATTCTAAAAATAAAAACTTTATAAAAGAAAACATGAAATTTAATTTGACCTAATGACTGCAAACCAACAAGTGTCATATTTACGTTTCACCCAAAAATTCGTTGCCTTATAAGATTCAGATTTGAGGACATGTAAGTGAACTAAGGACATTTCAAGATAAAATAATTTTTTTTTAATAAAAGCTCATTTAATACCAAAAGACATTGTCAAGTAATATTAATTAAAAAATTCTTTGCTAAAGATTTCAAAGTATAACATTTTTCGCAAGTAAAAACTTATATATCAAATTATGAAAATATGGATATATGTTTTTGGGGAACATTCTTTTTCAAATATATAGAAAATGCAAAAGCGAGAATTCAGAAATTTATTATTTCAGTTTCATTATAATAAAGTACACCATACGACAGATGGCGCTAGCTCACCTGATATGATTCCATTTTGTAAACAAAACGAAAATGCGAGTTATAGATAAACGAGTCCAATATATGCAAGTTGCTATAAAATTTGCTTCCTTTTAGAACAAAATCACTCTTACTGTAAAAGCTTTGAAATAAAAGTTCTTAAGTTAAAAACTTTGAAAACAAAGAGAATAATATCTCCTGTAAACATATTCTGTATTTCACTTTAAACTTATAAATATGGATTTTACTCTCTCTCTTTTTATCACAGAGATGCAGATTTAAAACAACGCTTAGGACTTAATTTTTATATTGAATTTTTACAGCTTTTTTAAAGGCATCATTAATTAAAATGTTTTGTGGTTCGAATTATGTTTAAAAATTTAGATCCATGTCAAATTATATCTTGCATGTTGAAAATGAATGTTAGGATAACCAAAATCAATTAAGTATTTGTTGTTGTAAGATATTTTTCGTTCTCAAATATGACTGTAAAAATGGAATTCATGAAATAAATTCTATAAAATGCGTGCAAAATATTAATTAATAATTTTTATCCTGAATTTTAATAATACAGCTATTTTAATTAAAAAAGTCATTTTATAATTTTCTGTTCACTAAGAAGATAAATTTGCATAATAACTTTTTTATATGAATATTACAATAAACTAGTTTGAATAGCATTATGATAAGCTTATTTTATTAATTAAAATATATTATTCAATGTCATATAATTCAATGGTTCCTTTTGATTTTTAAAACTTAATAAAATTAATTTTAAGATTTTTATAATTTTGTGTCATTTTAAATACTAAGTATATATTGAATGTTGAAAAAAAAAGTTGTGTAAGGCTCTTTTACTAGTATACCACACTGAAAATAAACAATAATACCATCAAATAATAGAAGTAAATTTTGAAATGTAGGGGAAACAGACGTGGTGCATTGAACTTTAGTGATAAAAAATCAAAAGCGGAAAATAACATCAGAATTTTTATTTCAGACAAAAATTTGTAAATAATCAAAATTTTATTTAAAAAATATTCTAATTTTTTTTTCTTTTTATTATGTTTAACAAAAATAAACAAATTATATTGAAAAATATTAATAATAAAATCTATGGAGAAATAAAGCTTCACTATTCAAAACAGTCAGAAGAAAAAAATTTATATTTGATAAGCAATAAAAGTATATTTTTTTTTTATTTATTACAACAAATGATAAATTAATATAATGAGATAACGTTACAAGAGTAAATTTTGATTTTAATTAACCGAAAGGAGACAAATAATAATTTTGATATATTGTTATCATTGCATATCATTTTTTTTCAATATTCACATAAACAATCAAAAAAATTCTTTAGTTACTAATTAATATTTCTATGAAGTAACTTTTATAAAATTTGTTACTTTACGAGAATGAGTTTATTTTCATTAATATGAGGAAATGCATTACTATTTCAACTGGCTTATAAATATAGACCTCGGAGAAAATTTATTGCTCCGAGGAATTATCGTTAATAAAGACATTTTCGGTAAAAAAAAAGATAATCGTATCCTATTTCTTAAAACAGATCAAAAACAATTATGTCGCTGAGAGAAATATGCAACCTCGAAACTAAAATTCTGAAACAGTGAACTCAGAACATTAGCCAAAGCATGCTTCTTTTGACGCGACACTTTTTTAAGAATAATTTTGGCGGTAAAAAAAGAAGATAAGTTTAGAAATTGTTTATTTACCTATAATGCACTGAGTAAAATAGCTTATAACCATAATTTTGAATTTAAAAAAATAATAGAATATGTACTAAAAAAAGAGTACTTTTAGTCAAGGATTAATTACAATGTAATAATAAGGGTACATATAAAGAGAAATTTGAGCTTGATATTCTTTTAATAATTTCATTTATATTATTTATTTTTTTTTTTTTTTTTGTAAAAATGACAATGCTACTCTCATATAGTTTTTTGCATTCAACAGTCTCGATCTTTTTTTAGTTTTTATGTTGGTTAGTACTGAAAATTTGAATTTACACAAATAAAATGTAGAAAATTGTAATTGAGATACTAGGAATATCTAAAATTTCTTCACATGGAGTAAATATTTCCTTTCATAAAAGATCACAGTTATCGAAGATAAAAATATTTAACTGTAAATAATTTGGTAATTAACTTTAAAAACAAATTTTCTTTTATAAGCATATTTTCTTTGATTTAAACAAACTTTACTCGTAATAAAAAGAAGCATTATAATTTTTACCTAAAATTTGGCGGCACACTTTAAGAATTAGGCTGCTGCACATGCCATATTGATTGAGAACCATTGAGCTGAAGTCTCAAAGTTTTAATGAATGCGCGTTCCTTGATATTTGTTTATGGTATCTTAAGGCAGAAGTTTACCTTTCGGTAATTATGCATTCATAGCAATGTAGAAAATGTACTCAACCTCACTAATTACTTTTTGATTGGCATATAAGCACACTCATACCTAAATTTTCTCAGATTTATATTCTAGATTATTTCGAATTTTTCAATGTTCCGATATTTTTACTTAAATTAATTTATTTATATTTATAATTTATAGTTATTTATATTTCTTTTTTTTAAATTACATAATATTTTTTAACATAATAAGGCTTATTAATTCTTATACAAGCCCGTATGTGCAGCATGACCGTTTTGCACACCATATTAAGAAATATTTTTAAGTGTCTGGTTTTGCTATACAGAAATACTTAATATTATCTATGAAACTTTAAGTGTTTCTATGTAGCAAAAATTTGCATTTAATGTCTCCCAGTTGAATGCAACACAAATGTGTTAACATTCAAAAGTATGAGAAGTTAAATAATAAAATAACGTTTCATTTTTAAAAAAGTAAAAGAAGATGATGATAATCTTCGTTTTTAACACCAAACTAACAAATAATGGGTCGTCTATAAGGCTTCGGTTAAGGCTTCGTTCTTATTATCACATATAGAGCGTCACTTTTATCACTGGAAGGTAATGAGTTCGAATCCCATCTTAACTGAAGATCTTTCTTATGTTTCAAAAGGTGGCATGTGCATGTTTAGTAGTTCGTGATCACATATTATCCAAGTGAAATTATACTGCTAAGGGTTACAAGTTAAGTTTTTTTGGGGGGAGGGGGGAATCTTTTGCTTGATCCTTTCTTCTATAATGAGAATTCTCTACCAACTGCTTTTTCTTAGCTGGGACAATCTATCTGAGGGTTTGCACAGAAAATTATGCCGCTACATACACAAGATATCTTTAGATACACTCTATTTTCCACTGCAAAATTGATTATGTTGCTGAACGCTGTTGTAAAATTTTTTTAGCATTATTTTAACATGTCCTCGGTATAGGAGTTTCATACAAAATAAATCGTATCAATGTGTCCTAAGGAAAAAAATCTCTTAAACTACCAAGAATCTATCATGATAAATATGCATACAAAAAACAGAAAAAAATATACAATATCCATCGTTCAACGATGACTAAGAGATGACCTAGTATCTTTCACTTTTTGAGAGCGATCCCATCATTAAGCAACCGAAATATATTGTATAAGGAAAAATCTGAAAACTTTCACGCATTCATCCTGATGCCAAGAGCAAAAACGAAATATCTATTATTTATTATTCATCAATGCTTAGGATTGAACATGGAACTTTTCACTCCAAAGAGTGCGTTCTTCTCATTACGTCATATAGAGAGATCTTAGTTGGACATATAGGGATGTTGCAATCAGGCGCAAACTTTTATCAAGTTGCTTTTTCATGTTTATTGAAATTCATTCACCTTATTATGTCTCTTGATGCTGAAGTTATAACTGAAAAAGCAAATACTTATTTTCAGTTCAGTAATTCATGCATTCAATTTTCCTTTCTAATGTAGAGGATTGTATTTAAAATACACTTTGAACTAAAAATCTCTATACAGAAGTACTTCTTATACGCAAAATTGATTGAAATGTGTCAAAACTAAATCTCTTCTGAATGACTTAAGGTTGCAGATGAGGAAAAAACTTCACAATTGTTTTTATTTACGTGCATAGATATCAATTCAAAATATAACAATCTTATTTTTGCTTAAATTAAAGTATCAAGAATGATCGAGACTTATTAAAATGAACATTTACCACATTTTCATATTAAATGATTATAGATTTAAAAAATCACAACAAAAAATTTATTTATTTGATATACAAAAAATTTATTCAGTCTTTTCAGAAAACGCACTTCAATCTAATGTTATTAAATAAAAGCTAATGACTCACTCATATTTCATCAAATTTAATAAAAATTTATTGAGAGAAAAAAATTCATGATTAATCTTAGTGCATGAAAGTGAATTTCTTCTTTATAATATTTGTTATTACAATATTTTTGATAAAATAATTTAAATTTTAGTCAAAAGCGCATGTTTTAGAGTCATATTAATCTATTTCAGTTTTCTTTTGATTCGTAAGGTAATGACTTTTCTGCAGCTTAATCAAATCAATTTCTCCAGCTAGCAGATTAATTTCTGCGGCTTAATCAGATCAAGACCAATATAGAAATGTAGATTCCACGAGGCAGATTGTCTAAGAGACGAATACCATACTAAGGCACTGAGTATGGTATTCTCAGTGCCTTAGTATGGTACACGTGGCACTGAGTATCCTACACTTGATTACTTTCGGAAAAACTTTTGATAAACAGTGATGCTTAATCACGTATTGCAAGGATGGAAATACTGAAAACTCTCAAACAGGCTCTCCGACAGAGTGCATACAGATAATAGAAAAGCAACATTGATTTTCGGTTGTTTTACAGAAGCATGGTTGTCAGAGGGCTTTCCAGACGAGTATGTGTTACATGATTGCCATACGTTGAAAATGACTGGTTAAAAGTGACAATAAGACTGGCATATGTTTTTTTAAATTATTATTATTCATTGAAGTTTCTGTTTTATCACCAAGATCTCCAGATATTATCTTTAACAACAATGTATATAATATTTGCTCATCTGTCATGAAAATCATTGGTATAAAGTGTGTTCGAGGGTTTGGAATTTTGTGATGTACAGCCTAGCAGTTTTAAGCTGTGGATAGGCATTTGGACATTCAGCATGTGTTACTTAATGCAGAAAATTTTACATATAATAAGCAATATTTATGGGTCAATGCAAGAAAAAACTCGAAAAACTATTAAATACGAAAATACGTACAAGGTAGAAAAGCAATATCCTTTCCCACTTTTTATAAAATGGCTGGTATCAAACCCAGGGCTTCCAAACTCGTAAAGTATGGTCTCATTAATAGGGCACTGTTATGTATATATATATATATATATATATATATATATATATATATATATATAT
>JAPDSC010119898.1:95515-112921 GCA_026290005.1 Latrodectus geometricus | reverse complement strand
CTCTTTTACTAATCCCATGGGAAGAAAAAAAAGTGGAATATACAACCAATGAGGCTTGGCTTGAAAATATAAAAAAATATTTAAAAATTTTGTTTCTAGAAAACTATAAAACTTTTGCACTGTATAGGTCTATTAGCAGATTGGGATGACTTTAATCTTGAACAGATTGCTGTGCTTTAAAAGTATGAAAAAAAATGGAGAAAAAAAATTTATCGTCAAAGACATGGGTCTAAGTTTAATTTTGCTTATCCTATACGAGTAACTTTCACGTGAATTATTTTAACATAGGAATATTTCATTCATAATTCTTGAAATATTATCAGGAGATGAAGTTTATATGAAGTCATATGTTGTTACATAATACTAAAGTGACAAAAAGCACTATCACTCATGCACGACCGGATATGAATTGTATACCAGGTCATGGTATAAAATACTTCAAAGACTTTACTTAAAAAAACATATTTAAACACATTTAAAACAAGGATATAAGACGAACACTTGTATATTCAAAGTTATTCCTTGCTAAAATTCATTACCAACAAAACGACAGAATATTCTTCAATACTGATGTTTATAAACATTATCAACACAAAACATTGAAGCCCTCTAGATTTAAATTAGGGAATCATTATTTATGTTCATCCTAAATTTTACAAAATAAGTAGATATATTATTATATTTCATTCCAAATATATCGGTGGATAGTTTATTTGAATCTTTTTGTGGTGTAATATGTAAAAGAAATACATTGCTAGCCACCCAAATTGTAACTCACAGAAAGACAAGAGATATCACAACAAAAATTATTTAGTAAATAACATGTAGAGCAAGTATCAAATGATTAAATTTATAGACTTCTGTGAAGTGTGGTTGCTGCCAAAATCAGTAGACACCGTAGCCGCAATTATTGGAAGCCACACGCCTCGGTATTGATTCAAAGAGACTTTTGATGTGTTCTTGAGATACAGCAGACCAAGCAGCTTCCACACGTAGTCAAAGTTGATCTGGTGAGGCAGCTGGGGATATAATCTTGGTCAATCATTGAGCAAACATGGACCACATGTTTTCTATCGGAGAAAGATCCGAGAGTGAGTTAGCCAGGGCAGCAATTCAATCTGGAAATTGACGAAGAACCCTTGGACAATGCGTGTCACGTGTGATCATGCATTATAATGTGGAAATATGGCTGTGAGCAAGCCCTGAACGTAAGGAAGAACAACTAGCTTGAGCACCTCAAGAAAAATGGAGATGTAGAGCTGGTTGCTTAAAGTACCGGCCATGCGTAATAGGGGAGTGTGAGAGTGATATCCAATACCACCCCATACCATAATACCCGGTGCAGGACCGGTTATTTGCATGCTTCTTTCAAGGTGTTGCGTTTACAGTTGCCAGCAGTGTATTTTTCATCTGTATTGTCTTTCAGACAACTCAAATCTTAGTGATTAAAATTTTGAGTAAAATTATTTAGCTCCTCTTAGACTTTATAAGATATTTTCAATTTTAATCTTTTCTTAATTTAAACTTAAATGCTACATTTTTAGATGATGATTCAACAACTCAGGATTCTGTTGACATTTTTTATTATTAGTGAACCGGCTTTTGGTTTTGGCTCTCCATTTTGAGTTTTTTTTTTTTTTTTGTTAGAAATGGATTTCTATATGGATGTATGCCAAAGATGATAATATCAAATTTTCTCATTGGAAATTAAACCTAACAACAGAACATTATATACTTGAATTTGTAAGGTTTCCAAATGCAGAAAATATCGAATCCTTCACTTCATTTATTTTTTATAATAATTAAAAATATAAGCAAAAGAAATTAATTTAGCATAAAAATTCCTTATTGTAGAAAAAAATAAAAAATTAGGACGAGAAGTATAAAAATATTCTTTATAAAATTCAAAATATTTATAAATTTAATAAAATACTACTAGGTTGAAATATGAAGTGTTAATAAAATTGTTTCACCATTAAAGAGTAAATAATAAGATTTTGTTTATTCCACATATATTAAATTTAAGATGGTCTTTAAATTTGTAAATGGAAAGTAGACATGTGTTAGAAAGTACTGGCTTCCAAAAGTTAGGACACAACATGTTTTCTCAAAGTCACCCTAAAAAATGAAATTAAAAATAAAATTTACAGTTTATGAAAATGAGGAAACGGAAATTATATAAATGTATACAAAAACGCTAGCTACTATTTTTTTCTGATAGAAAGATATATGTGAATAAGAGAAAAATATGAAAACTTTGGGCTTCCATAAATACTAGAGTAGCTTTTGTTGATTTTCAAGTTTCATTCGCAGATTTGTTGACAATAGTCGGTGGAGTCCCGCAATGTCTAAAAGACGCCGTTTTTCGATTTCTTAAGATGGCGATAGACAGATGGAAATGGAGGTATCACACACCGATACTGCTTGGCGTCTTTATGTCCCTCACAACATGAGTCCACCGTCTTTGGAATCAATATCAAGCCGAAGCTTCTATGTCCAGGAGACTTATTCCAAGTCGATCATCAGCAACACCTGCGGAAGACTGATTTAAAGCTCTATCAATCCAAAAGAGAAAAACATTTCTGTGACGCAAACTGTCTGTTGTGGATCTCTTTAGCAACTGGGAGAATAATATTCACTAGTACGGAGAGAAGGCGTCTTCACCATAGTGGTCTTTAAGTAAGGTGACCAGTTGTGTGAGACCCTTTCACCGGATAATAAAGAAGGGCCCGCTTGTCTTCGACATGAGAACACTTTTCCTGGATCATTGGCTTCCGTTATTTTTTCAGACGAATTCAGATTGATTTGGGAGAGTGATTCAAGATGTGTGCTGATTTGGAAGAAACAATGCATCAGATAACATCAATCCAACACTGTGCAAAGACACAGTTATCGCAGTAGTGGAATAATGATTTGGGCAAGGATCTACTCAGTGGTCACATTGTCCTACGGTATGTACTTCAGGGAGGAACTGTGACAAGTATGAGATCCTTGATCCATATGTCTGCTCATATGCCGATGCAATTTACAGAGATTTCATTCTGATGGATGATAAGTTCATCAAGCTATAGTTGTTGAGGAATGCCTTGCAGGTCTTTATAGTTGGAGCTAATAGAATGGCCAGCAGGATCTACAGACCTGGTACCAAGAGATCATATGTGGACTATCCTGGTAATCAGATTGCTGATTAAAATCGTCCTCCAAAGTCTACAGGAGAGCTTGAAAACTACTTATTCCATGACTGATCTTCACTTAACATTTCGATAATTGTTAGTTTAAATGACAGCATGCCGCTAAGTCAATGCTGCTAATGCATTCAAGCTCGGAGTAAGCACACATCCCTTATTAAAGTTCCTTTTTGTTATGCTTCTATGATGTTTTACCACATAAAATTGTGATTTTTTTTCCAAGATTGGACATTTCCAGTGAATCCGGTTGTCTTTTACTCAAATTTTTCTTCTTTTTTGCAATTTATTACATCCATGTCTATTATTTAAGAATAATTCAAAACGAATTCTAAGGTAAAAATTTCACTTTTAAAATTATTACACACACATTCAAAAATGATATACGGATAATGGATACTCATTAGATGACGCTATTTATACGTCACACTGACAAGAGTATAAGAGAGAGTTATATAAAGAATACTGGCAAAGAATTAAAAAATTTCAAAAGCTTTCTGTAAAACACTCAAAGCCATAACTAAATAGATTTGAAACAGAGGACGTGTGTGGATGATTTTCTACATAGTAGAGTTATCAGTGACTGGAATTTAACGTATTTAGATGAATGTCCATGAAAC
The DNA here is from genome assembly GCA_026290005.1 of Latrodectus geometricus. Classification (NCBI taxonomy): domain Eukaryota; kingdom Metazoa; phylum Arthropoda; class Arachnida; order Araneae; family Theridiidae; genus Latrodectus; species Latrodectus geometricus. The sequence goes on along the minus strand of JAPDSC010119898.1, from coordinate 109,116 downwards.
TTGAAATTGCTTAAAGTTAGGCTTTGACAACAATATGAAGATAATGAAAATGCCAGATGACATTACAGTACAGGTCATTCGAATTACAACAGCAAAAAAGACAAGTATTTGTCAGTAACTGAAAAAAAAGCAGGTGAAGCACAGCTTCCGACCTGTCTCCCCAGCTATCTTCTGCAACAGTTCCACACTTTCAAGGCAAACGATGTACATGCGTTTGAGGAAACATAAGTGAACATACTCGCAGGTCTTCTTGATGTATTCCACTCATGACAACTCACGATTGACAGCATTCAGACTAGAATAGAGAGCATGCAGTGTGTGCATCGTCACAGTGGGTTTCTGTGATGTTTCTAGACAAGTCCAAGTTGAGTTTACAATCTGATTCATGTCGAACTTTCATGCAGAGATCGCCAAGTACCTATTATATAGAAAACAGCACTATTAAACGATACTGTTACGGTGGTGCAGGATTTATGGGTTGGATTACCATTATAATGGTCTTCAGAAAAGATTTGGGTATTCAAATTGGAACCATGATAGGCCACATTTATCAGGACATCATTGTGGAACAACATGTACTTGTAATTAGAGATGGATAGGTGCAGAATTTGTACTTATAGGTGACATCTAATAACGCAGAAAACATCGTAAATGAATACCTTCAGACTGCAGACATTACCCGTATGGAATGAACAACACTCTCACATCCTCTTCAAAAGTAAAAAAAGGATAATTTTTATAATTAATATTATGTGTACACCATCATTTTTGTTTAATAAAAAGGCTTTATGAATGAGAAACGTTTATTTTGCTTGTGAACTTTTATTTGAAGGAACTGGTGTTAATATTAATTTATGGGCATGAATGCATTAAAAAATATTACACACCTTTGCAAGCATATCTAGAAATGCTTAAGATTTTCCCTTTAAATGTTTCGATTGTTTTCATTTTTGAATTAGTACTCTGTCTTATAGGAAATAATGAATTTAATTAATCAAATTTTATCATCCAATGTTATTTTAAGAACAGCATTTGACCATTTACAAAATTAAAATATCACTAAAATTCGTTATACACCCACTCACATTTCCCTAAATAGCTAATTTTTTTGTTGTGTATTTTCTAGAAATTTTTAGACAATTTATTCCCGGCTGTACATATGAGCATGTGCATAAATTTTAATGACTTACTTTCAAAATCTGAGATTTGAAGTCATAAACAGAACAATAAAACCCCGCATTCTTTTTTTTTCTCCTTCAGGAAATTTCAGAAATAAAACTGTCAATGGAGAAGATTTTCCATTCCAGGTCCTGTAATAAAACAGAAGCTCTCCCATTTCTTTTCTCAGGGCCATTAGTTTTATTCTTTTAATCCTCTCTTCCTTACCCGATTAGCATTTCCCACTTCTGACTCACGAGACTCGGGCAGTTTCGCTCGGAATAACTGTCCAAAGGGTGCCACCCCCTCCCTCGGTGTACATCATGCTCTGATGCCCCCCACTCCACTGCGCGTAACCTCCCGAAAACGAGACAATCACCAACCTGGCTTCCCATTGACTTTAATGATGTATGCCAAACACTGGTATTTTGTGGGAGGTATCGGCATTTTTCGCGAAAGTAGAAGAATGAATACTTCCAGAGAAATTAGAAAGTATTAAAATTGAAAATTTTAATGATGTTATTGCATTGTATGAAATCAAATTACCGAAAATCTATTAAAAGACTGACAGAAAAGTTTCCAAAAATATACCGATTTAATATAAGTGTAAATTTGAAATTTTTTTTTTAATTTGTGATAACTTAATAAAAATATTTAGATATAAAATAATTACCCAAGTTTTCTGCTATCAGGGATTTTCTATCACATGTTTTCTGCGGTCATTTCATACTAAATATATCAAAAACTTATTTACTCTGCTGAAAAATATTAATGAATCAACTATTATTAAATTACGGTTAATGATCTCGTTTCTTAAGGTTCATTTAAAATTTTATTTGGTAACGTTATTACATAGACTTTTATTACAGTGAATTTAATACACAAAACTATAAAATGCCGAAGAAATAAATATCACAATTGATTCCTAGTTCAATTGAATCTAATCTTAGTTTTCTATAAATCAAATCTTAGTTTTCTATAAATTGTATAAATTTTTAATATGTAATTGAGCACTTTTCGTTCTTATTAAGTCCAAAAGCTTGTTCTTTAACACTTTATATGGACATACTATTTAGGGGAAGCCGTGCTTTAATGAAATTTAATTTTGTATTATGTTCTTTGATCTAATTTAATTCTATATATTTCACTCTTCAAAGAAAAGGCAAGCTTCAATCTCACCATATTGAACAACAAAAATTAGGATATCATCTATTAATTAACATGTTTTTAATATAGATGCTTAGAATTTTGCCCATAATTTTTTCATTTTATAGTTTTATTATATGTAATTCTATTATTGTTTTATTATATTCTCAGAAATTTTCCAGAAATCTATTTAAAGACCATTTGACCGGCAATATATTTTCGATCTCTAAAAAGCTGTACATAATTAATTTGTTTGTTTTTTTATTATTTGGATCTAAGATATCTAAAAATAATGTGTATGTTCATTTTTAACTCCAATTGTTGATTCTTATTTCGCAAACGAAGGCAACTCAACCAGAAAATTCAGTTTAAATGGATTCCAAATTACTACAAATATCCACACATAATGCAAGAATTAAGCTGTCAGACTGATAAATGTTATAGAAAATATAAAAATAAATATTTTTAAATTTAGGAAATTTTTATTCCTTTCGTAAAAAAGTTGAACTAAATTGAATAATTTGATTGATTATGGCTATAGCATAAAAAATCGATTGCAATATAAATTTCATTTCAATAATAGTTTTTAACAGAATACGTTGAAATTCTAACTTGTTAAAGTTAAAATCAAGATGGAAAATTTCAATCTTTCAGTATATAAATTCTTTAAAAATGACAGTCTCAACGTTTCTCTAGATATTGTTAAAAATCCATGACCATGAAATAAATAATTTTACAATAACCTATTTCCATGCACAAGAAAATGAATCTCAAACGTACTTTTAATGCAGACTTCCACCGATAAAATTCTCAAACTTAGAAAATTTCTTTGCACTGCTTTAAATTGAATAAATCATCAAAAGCCTCTATCAGCCAATTACCTTTTCTATTTTTGATCTCATACTCTTTTAAACTAAGTTACGGAATTTCAAAAGAAACTACGTCATTTGCAAGTCAACTCAGAGAAAAGAGGAAACTTGAAAAGAAAGTTCCGGAGTTCGTTTTATAGCGAAAAGGTTAATTAAATAATATCGCCTTTATGAGAGGGGTTGGCTTTCCCATTTTCGATTCTCACTTCGCACCTGAGACTCAGAGGGTGGGAGGGTATGGCACGTGCTTACGCACACGATTTAATTCCGAACATCTGAAAGTCAGTCATGTGATATGTTACCAGGGATTCGCGTATTATTCTACTAAATAGTAGTATGCATAATTAAGAGACAGGTTTGTTATAAATATTGTAGTAAACTTTGATCAGATTGTATAAGATGTATTATATTTTTTAAAGGAAAATTGAATAGTCTTTCGATGTTTATATAAATATAAAATCTCTATTCTATATGCCTTCGGTATATTTGTTCAAGGTTTAACTGAGGAAGACTGCACCAAATCTAATGAAACTTAAATCAATAGTAAATTAACTAATTAAAATTATAGGTTTCACGTCAAAATTTTGAGCACTATTTTAAATTATTTCGAAGCGCAGTTAACGCTTATTTGAAAGCACAATGAAGGTGCTTATCCCACAATGTTCTTTTTGAAATATACTATGTCGCTATTAAAGTTTCAGTTTGTTATTCCGGAACATTGTTTACTTCAAAAACGGAGGTGGGGGTTCTTTCTTACTCATCAAAATTGTCAAATAAGCATACCGTTGAAGGTAAATGAAAAATAAGTGTGTATCTGGATGCTCTTTGGTTTTATATTTCCACATAACTAATAAAATAATTATACTTAAAAGGAATTTGTTTTTGAAAAAATACGGATTTTGCTCACTGTAGCAAATCTGTTTTCGGTTTCCTCAATGCATCATCGATCAGAAACGGACTGGGAAGTAGATGAAAACAGAATTATCATCAATGCTTAAAATTGGGGAAATTATAACTAAAAGATCATTTCAATCGTTGGATACCTCATCTTATTTGCTTTTAGCTGATTTGTACGTGAAACCTTTTTCGAATTTCAAAACAGCATGTTGAACAAAGTTAGGGAATAATAACTACCGTTAAAAATAGCAAACATTACTTTCCAAATAACAAATTTTTTTCCTAAGCAGGCTACATGTTTTCTAATAGAAGTTATGGTTCACTAGTTATAAATATTAAAGTAAAATTTGTTCACATTATATGATCATCCTACGCCTTAAATAAACAATTCAAATGTTTTATTTAAATTTTTTATTACCTTTATTAGAAAGATTGGTAACAGAGGTTTGCATATTACTATAGTTTATTTTTCAGTTTTAGATATTAACTAGCAAGCTACTGTCACTTCAGAATTCCTGTCATTATACCTATAAATTACAAAAAAAAAAAGAGCTACATTGGCTTAGTAGCTTCACTTCCCTTCCACGGGCATTTGCCGCGGGCAGTGATTTGGAGGGTGATCACATTCTCCCTTACTGGATTCCTGGATTTCCGTGGGTTGGGGACGTGTCCATGTTAATCTATAACGACCAAAGTCCTTCCGTTGGTATAGTGTGGAAGCGGAGAGCAAGGTGCCAACTCAGGTGTGGTGTGAGTTCGTCACTTGAACATCGTTCAAAATTACGAGTCACTTGAGGATGAACGAATATTCCGTATTCGTTAACCTTTAAGGTGCTGTCCGGGGCTTGCCTATACTGCTTTGTATGAATAAATTGATAAATTCTTATAATTTTATGTGTAAAATATTTATTAATTTATCAATTTCGTTTGAAAAAATATGTTGTATAAATTTCCTGTATTCATAAAATTCGGGAATTAGCTGATTCACAAATTATCTATTGTAGTTAGTAGATTCCGGATTGAATTAATTAGTTTAGAATAACAACAAGAAATATCTTGTATTTAATCAATTCGTGAAACATGTGTAAATGATATAATTAGATAATTCAGGAATTAGGTAATTTAAAGCAATCTTTGGTATTATGTTGATTCATGAAACTTGTGAACTAAGACAGATAGGACACTTAAATTTACTGAATTTTGTAATTCATATTCTATATCATTCGAACACACTTCAAGTATTCAATTGAAATCAAAAAATGTCTTAACTAAACATGTCAATATATATTTGAAATAAAATTATATATTTCAAATATATGTTGTTTTTAACGCGCGGTCAATAAATGTAATTTTAAATTAATGTTTTAATTTAATTTTTCAGTAAGTTTCAAAATATAAAGTAGTAGTAGAATAAAGTTAGCTACTGTATGTAACATCTTATCAGGAAAGTCATTAACAACAAAGAATTTATAATTGAACATGATTAAATTTCTTAATAACGATATTTTTTTAGAGCTTTTTTTAAAGGTTTTCTAAGAAAACTTCGACTATTTCAAATGTTCAAGTATTTGGTAAAATGATATTAGTCTGCATATAAAATTGTAAGAATTTTTTTTCGTCTAAATGAAATTAATTAATTTTGCGATTGAAAATTTGCTTGCTTATTAATGACATAAATAGCTGGTCACTACATTAATGTACCATCATTCATGTAGTTTTAATATATTTAAATAATATTCCTAAAACTACGTTCGATTTCTTTCTAAAATTTTTAAATTATGTTTTTTTCATGAATTTTTGAGCAAAATGTATTATTGTCATATACTATATTCATACTTTTGTATATATTCTTTTTAAAGAGTTTTATGCCACCCAACCTGTCTAGTGGTTAGCGTACCTGACTACAGATGGGTGGGACCTGGGTTCGAATCCTTGCTCGTGCATGGATGTACTTTTTCTCTCTCTCTTTCTTGTCTTTGTCCTTTCTTTGTGCGTGAATGGTTGCCTACCCTATAAACGGGTCCCTATGGCATGTGTGTACTGAGGAAGTCGGAATCCACACCAAATATGGTTCAGTTGGAAAAGTGGAGCAGCGCACCCCATATTGACAGCCTGGCTAGCACACGACAACAACAACAACAAAGAATTTTATGATTAAAAAATTATATGATTCCATTTTGTGAAATTCATTTTCGATTTTGGGAAAAACAAGATTCTTCCTACTCTTAAATTTATTAGCACCCATTCAATAAGTTATTTTTTCTTTTCTTCCCCCATTTTGAATAGAAATTAAATTACACGTTTTCATGTTGATCCTAAGATCGACAATTTTCAAAATGCCTGTAAGTCCTAAGCATTTTTGGGTACATAATAAAAATCAAACATTTAAAAATGGAATTATTATGTTATATAGCTTTTCATATACTTAATTTTATCATCTATACATCTATTTTCCTGCGCCCATTCTTTCTATGTATTTCCCATTATGAGATGGCAAGCTGATATAGCTGTAAATGGTTAGCATTATTATTTTTCAATCAATAGTTAGAGAGTTCAAAACCAACCTTACGCTTGTCATTTTAATGGTTCGAAATCCCCTTAAAGGTATAATTCCGAGTAACTTTACCATTATGAACAAAAAGTGACCTTAGGTTGACATATTAGTTAAAAAAAATAAACCCGTTTCAATTTACATTTCAATACAAAAATGAATATCAAAGACAAAAATTAGATTAAAATAGGTTCATGAGCTTAAAAATAGCTTAAAAAAAGTTAGTTTACTTAGTCTTGAAATTTTGCTTTATTCTTCGTAATAGAAGGCTCCAGGTTAGAGTTTAGCGATTGTTGGACGCTGAATAATGAGTGTACCATTTTTGCTTCCTACCGACATTTGCTGCATCTCAATAGAGGTGGGTGCTTGAGATTTTTCTGAATATTCTGCTATGCGATTCTTGAATTTGATCACTTCAAGTTTGAAACATTCAAGGTATACTTAAATGTTTTACAACAGCCCTCTGCACAATATATATATGGCCCATTCTGATCAACAGAAAAATTTCCATGAAATTAATTGACTTGTCACTAGAATATCACACTTTATGTTCTCAACACAAAAGCATTTTCATAATATTATCGGTATTTTAAAGCTCTCAGGATGAGATTAAAGATGGAATACGATTAAAATTTAATTCCCTTACATATTTCAGGATCATTTAATTTCCAGTCGCAATTAAAAGTAACATACTTTTTACCCATACATTGTTTGCAATAAAGTACTTACATCATACAAAATTAACCAGACGATCTTGGATTTAATTATGCATCGGAGGAAACTAATTCCATTGCATTTTCTTCTCTCCTAGTCAACATGGCGGAAGAAGTATTAAATAACGAAATTTGCTTCGTAATTATTCTCTAAATTGGAGACGGAATTTTAATGAAATGGTGTTTGTATTGCAGAGATCTTACCGAGAAGCCGGCAGACTAACTGCAGAAGAGAATATTAAATTGTAATGCAATTCGAGGGTTAAATGGAATGTGCCGTTCCTATGGTTTCTCTGGTAATGTTTACCCAGGACACGTGACTTTCTTAATTAAGTATATTATGTTACTAAAACGTAATACGAATGGTTTGCTCGAAATCTTAGAAGCAGCATTATCAGTGTTTATTTTAAAGCAAAGGTAAATTTGAAATTTATTAATAAGATATCAGGCCTTATGTGATTTTATGCTGACTTCCGAATCTTCAAGATTTGGTGAGGAATTAGCTTTTATCACATGGTGGTTTAGTATGTTTTTAATGGTAAAATTATCATTATTTTAATTTTTTGGAAATGAATAGTATATTTAATTAATTTAAATTCCTTAATTTATTTTTAAATATACATTTTAAATAATTCTTCAACTTAGAATACACAATTTAGTGATAAAAATTGAATTTGTTCATTTTAATTTCTATATTCGTTATATTCGCGTATCACTTAAATAATCTTTTTGGCAATGTCCAAGAAATATAACTATTGGTATAAAAAAAACGTATCAACGAAATATTTTTATTTATCATTTAAATCATAGACAAAAGCTACTTTTAGACAATGTTTTTAATCAGAGCTTTACATGCTAAAGTGCTATGAATTTAATAGATAGATAGGGACATTTGATACAACGGGTGGCGCTGTTGTTTGTATTTTAATCTCATTAAATAATTTAATGGTGAGTTTTTTTTTGTGTTAACTTCTGAAATTATCTTGAAATGAAAATTAAACTATTCTTGTAAATATCTTTGGGAAATTTCTAAAAAAATTCTCCCAAAGATATTTTCAAACATAACTGGAAAAATGTAAATTTAACCTGTAGCTATGTTTTTCTTGTTATTTGAAATTAAGCTTGAGTTAAAAGTTACAAATTAGCTTCTAAATTGAATGGATGCATCGGAAATGTGTAAAAGGGTTGACCTTATTTGTATCTTTTTGAACCATGAAAACTGTGTGAGAAACGGAGACGTTCTCGTGACTAGAAGGCTGCAGCTTATCAAGTCAAAAAACGTTTGCTGAAAGCGCTGATATGTGTTACGGTGTAAGTCTCTCCGCTAGTATAGCGTAGAGAAAAAATCTCTCCCATCGTCACATGACCATGGATCAAACTTTTGAGGCAGTTGGCTGTATTAAGCTGCTTCTCAGTTTGTAGAGACAAGTAGCTGAAAAAATGTTTCAAATATCAAACATATTTTGCATACGAAAGCTAGTTTTATCGGAACCTACAGCTTAAAGTGGATTTCGAACTACTATAAATGTTTATGATGAAAAGTGTGTCAAACCCTCCGCATGAATATTTGCAATAGTTCGGAATCCATTTTATGCTTTTGTTTCTGATAAAATTAGTTTCTGTATGCAAAAACACTATTGAACAAAAAAGCAGCAACTTATGAGAGTTATGAATAATCATTTGTGTTTTATAAGTTTTAAAAAGCAAGACGTTGATTATAAATTTTTAAATAACATTGTATTTAAAGCACTTTTTGGAAAAATAAAAGCTTTATATTGCAAATAATTTATGTTTTTTGTGTATAAAACAAATATATATTAGATAGCATGCAATAAAACTTCTTTGTATGAGTATGCCGATACCAGTTAATCCCTGGCAACATGTTAGCATTGGGAAGGGCAGCCTTCATTGTATGCATAGTTTTTATTGCTTTTGTTGCCCGTCTCCTTGTGAGGGGTACTAATGGCCTTAAAAAGTGAAACCAATCTACATGGCTGAAGCTCATCTAGAAGCGGCGCGTGCTTGCGGTGAGGGGGTTCAGGTGGCCCATACATCATTTTCGGCCCATTGGTCTCGCAACCTAATACCGGAGCATGACGTGGCCCTCCTTGGGGTGACCATGACGTCATGAGTATAACAGAAGGATCTTATTTATAAATAGCGATGGATTCTATAATACCTGCATCCTCTGGAATTCACCTCTCTTTTTATGTCTGCTTGACAATTGGATTGGGCCACGTCGGATGCTTTCAATACTTTTGCTTTGTTAAGGGGGATTTTGAGTATATTCATTCTAGATATTTTCTTCTTCTCTTTTGTTTATATAAGAGTGGGATAAGAGGTATAATAAAGTCAAACAAAGCAATTTTAAATCATTACGATTTTTCAAGCCATTTTTTAAAAATTTTTACGCAGTCCTTATGTAGTTTAGTTTTGTTAAATAACTTATGATTTTGATAGCAGCAGAAATATAAATGAATTCATTTTGTACTCCAATAAATTAATTTCAATTGTCTTGTGACCATCAAATTATAGTCTTTATATTTTATTTTTATAATATTTTCATGATATTAATATCTTTTTTCAATTATAAATATATATAATACCTACATCTATAAAATATCAATTGAAGTGGTATTTATATTTAGGTACAGAAACATGTTATAGACGTATTTTTATTAATACGTATTTTTTATATTTTATAATTATGTACGAATGAATTGCTAAATAAAACTAAGATTTCAATAACAAATGCAATTATTTTTTCTATTTAATTATGGAAAATGTTTCTATGGTAAGGGCTCACCGTTACCTAATGGTAAAACAGCCTTTTCGGAGCATAGATACCGTGTTCGATTCTAGCCAGTTTAGAATAACAGGAGGTGGGTTTTGCGCTTTCAGAATGCACGCCCATCGGAATCGGTGCTTGGGAGTTTTTCAGGCTTCTTCTCCTGCGGCACGTGAATACCTCCTGCGGTACTGTCAGTGAAAAGTCCTCCCTGAAGGTCTGCTAAAATGTCTTATAACGACCTTTAACTACTTCTTAAACTGTTTACTAAATATTATCAAAATGTTTTTATGACACAGCCTTCTTCTATAGTATCCAGCACGGATCATTGTTTTAGCACCAACTTACTTCTCTGCAGATATCCCAGAGTTGGGCTTTACCAATTAGATGGAACAGCCAAATGGAAGTCTTCGTAATGTAGAAGCAGATTTCCAGTACTTGACCTCAGGGTGACATTCATTTCACTTGGAAAACATAATGTAGCTATGATCTATTTAAAGTGCCAACGACCCTCAGAGAACATGGATCATCTTATTTTAAGTCGGAATTCGAATCCCAACTTCAGATAATGAGAATGAGGCTAGTAGTAGAATTGAATTCTTTGGAGAGGATGGTCATGGTTTCTATTTCTGCTACAGTTGAATAACAAGACATGGATGTTTCTGTACTTATATCTGCCGAAGTAAAATTTTAGAGATTACTGATTTCTTTTTTTCTTTCTTTTTTTTGTGACAAAAGAATTGAGTTCTCTATTTATAAAAATTTTTTTCGAAAAATGGTGGGATATGTGCTTTAGACAGTTGTTGCACCAGCATGCTTCCCTGAACTTAATCCCGAGTTGCACTCTTCCAATTAGGTGGAAACATTTTAGGGCGAGTCTTCGTAATTTAAAAGTATGAACGAAACAGAAGATCCCTAAAAGAAGACCCAGATTGTTTGAAAATTGTAGGTTGAAATAATCTAAAATAATTGACACAAAAAAAACATTGCGCTGTCAGTATTAGTATTTACGCAAAAAGAGAACATAATTTACGTTACGTATGAGTTGTCGAATGGTTGTAACTTCTTATAATACTAAGGTAACTTCTAGCTCACACAATTGAGTTCTTGAGATCCAGGAATTTCTACTCTAAATTTACTTAAATGAGTTGTAAAAGAGCAAATTAGAAGGTTGAATTTAATACAGGCCGAATAATACATAAAAGTAATTTCTGAATGTTTAAATAGATTTATGAGATCTTAGTTCCAAAATATGTAACGAGTTTAAATTTGTTATTCTGTGATACTATAATTTAGGAATTTAAAATTCATATGAATTTTAAACCTAGAATTATATATAGTTTCAAGCTTACCTCTAAGCTACTATTATTAAGAAATTGTTTCAATGCTTTTGTAAAATTTATAATTAAATTGACAAATCCCTGTTTTTTTAGTATTGAAGAAATTTATTTTTAAAAAGAATCAGTTGGATTAAATCACATTCCAATTTTTCGGAGGATTTGAATCTTAAAAAGATTCAAATTTTCCAGGTTTAACCAAAAAATTGAAAATATGTATATTCTTTAACTTATTCATTATTATGGTAATAAGTGAAATGTTATATATATATACATAAAATATATGTATATTATGCAACCAAAAATGATATAAAATATTGGACCACTGGCAGTGGGTCCAGCTTACTTTGTAGATCTTAATTCGATAGTAACTTAATATTGCTTTTATTGCTTACAGTTCTTTTAAGCGAGAAATATTGAGCTATCAAGAATTAATTTCCAGAAAAATAATATTTATTTAAGAAAATTGAGAATAGCGTAATTTAAATTGTTTATTGGTAAGAAGTGATTGCGATTTCAAAATAAAGAAATCGAAATTCTTTGTAAAATATTTATTTAATATAGAAGAAAAACCTGATGGCTAAAGAAAAGAAAAGGTGTTTATCAAATAAATTATAACATTTGAATCATTATGTTATGTGATTAAAGACCCGATTGGTAACCAAACCTTAGCAAGAAATATAAGGATGTAAAGAATATAGGCACTTCCTCTTTTTCATTTTCAGAAAATGTCAATATTCTTTTACTTAATTTATTGATTATATATAGATGTTAAAGTATTTTGACATATAAGTTAAATTTTCATAATACTATTCAAATTTTAAAATAAAATTACAACAATAATAGAGCAATCTCACTTAAAAAAAATTTAATTTCTTCATGACAGTGTCCTTCAATTTTGCACTTGTCCCAAGCAGAACAATGAACAATGAACCTAAAAATAATTTAATTACCCAGTTACTAAGAGTGAACTAAAATTAACATGAATTAATAATTAATTTTAGTTCATTTTTAGCTCTTGTATTAGCCTCAATACTATATAAAGTATAATAGATAATTTGTCTTTTAAATAAATCGTAGATTGGAGTTTGAATTTTTATGATGTGTATTTGTTGATAGATATGATGTGTAAAATAACTTTCCTTAATTCAACTACTAAGCAAACTTATGTTATTAAAATATAGTTATAAATATAGGTTGTTGTTTTTTTTTAAAATAAAAATACAATTTATGATAAAAACTGATAATATAATACAGTTTACTATTTTAATATTAAAATGAATAAGATTAAAAATAATTGTTGCTTCAAATAAGAAATTCTTTTGTAAACAAAAAAAGTAGATCCTTTTTTTCAAGTTAATAGGCACAATTTTTTTCGAAACATCCTTGAATTCATAAATTAAACTGATAACATTTGAATTTATTTGTTTATTATTAAATCGAGCGTTAAACTTCAAAAGAAAAAATAAATTCCCAAATTTATTTCTCGTTTAAAGAAATAGAGAATTTCGCATAAATTGATCATAAATTTTAAGGCTCTCGAAAGAAAACGTGACCTACAAATGGAGCAGAATTGACCTTGACGCAATCAATATTGCGAAGCAATGATGGGAATTCAAATCTGAAGTTATGCCCTTATCCCTTCCCACACACCCCCACACAGCGTAATGACAAAAAATAATAAATAAGAGAAAAAAGCAGCCACCCGCTTATTTTTTTACTTCCACCCGATGGGATAAATCGCCAACGAGGCGTCTTTAATTTAGTACGTAGTCGTTTAACAGGGTTATCGATCACATGATCACTGCTAGATGACGAGAAGCACAACGAACGATCATTTATTTCACGGTAACTTTTTTTTTATTGTGCTTGTGCTTAAATAATACATCGCTGAATTCAGTGATGTGGATAACATACCCGCAACATGACAGGGTTAAGACTGATACGTCATCAAAATAAATATTTAAGATGTAAAACTAGTGGAAAACGTGAAGAATAGGGGTTTGGATAAAATATTGCAGATATTTATTTTCTCGTGGGTAAAAAACAAAAGTGTATTACTTTCAGAATTAGCCTGATTAAAATTTTTGTTTAAATATATATATATATATATATATATATATATATATATATATATATATA
>JAPDSC010119898.1:63902-95505 GCA_026290005.1 Latrodectus geometricus | reverse complement strand
ATATATATATATATATATATATATATATATATATATATATATATATAAATTAATGACGTTTCGTACAAAAATACATAAAATATTATTGGTTTGTTTTGTACTCAACTATTATTTTTTTGCACATGAAGGCTTATTAGACCGGGAACTGAGGCTTAAAGTGGGTTCTGAACCACTATACCCAAGAGCCATTTGAGCATACGAAATGTTGAGACGAAGGCAAGAGCATTAACCATTCAGCTAATAGCTCATCAAGAAAATATATTGTTGGTTTAAATCATATGAAAAATTATAATTTATGGAGATTTTTTTTAGTTACACTATAATTATATTAAAAGAAAACAACCTAACTAGATATTTATGTAAAATGTAGAATTCAAAGAGTACAAAAGTTTTGTTAACATCTTGCTATAATTGCAAAATTTAAGAGATGATGAAAAACTGATGGGAGTTAAAAATGTGATAAAGTTGTAGACAAGATTCTGAGACGAGTTTTTGGCCATAGTATATTTTATTAAATTTTCCATAGGTAAGGAACAACATTCTCAAAATATTATATTCAAACAAAAATCAGGCGATGTTAAAATATATCAACCAAACTGAATATACATAAAAATATATAGAAAACTCAGTGTTGTATTGTACAATTTATAAACTTTAATTTTTTCGTTCGTTTCAAAATATTCTAAATACACTTGTATATTATTTGTGATTATGTCGAATCAATAGGAATACTGTAAATTACTTCGAAATAATTAGTTACTGAACCATATTTTAACGAATAAAAGGATTTATTTCAACTCCAGAACCAATATTTCATATGTTGTTTCGGAATTAATAAAGTGACTAAGCAATGAGAATATCAAAAGTAACTCTAATTTTCACGAATTCATTACATATATATAAAAAATGCAACATTTTGTATTGCATATTTTTGTATATGTATATATGTATTTTCAATAAAAAAAAAGGTGAAAATAAATTTGGAGTAATCATATTTGTTGTCATCATGGAAAGCATTGTTAGAAATAGATTTTAGGAAAAGCGAAACTTGATCAAAAAATTTTAAATAGCTACACATATCTGCATTTAGTTTTAACAATAATACAAACTTATAAATTTAATTTTAAAAGCAAATTTATGGATTTTCTGTAATGAAATAATATATTAATTAATACTATGTAATCAAATAATAGTTTAGTAATAGGTTTTTATTAAAGAAGACACTAAATATTGGTTTCTCTGACGTATTAAATTTGAGCTTTCTTTCTCGAAACAATTCGATTAAAATGAATTTTTTTAGATACTTTTATATTCTCATATGGAATAACTGTCAATATTACTTGGTTCCATAAAGTGACATTGTTTCAAAATTACGTTCGTCTTAAAATAGTAAAAATTGAAATTTTTGAAATTATCATCAAAATGTATAATAATCTATTAAATCAATAATCAAATTTTCATATAATTAATTTAGCACATTTTCATTTTTGTGTTTACAATGTTTTAAAATCATTATATTTATAAACACAATATTTATAAAAACAATATATAAAACAAAAAGTATGTTTTACTAAAATCGAACTAATCATTGACTATAGAACACAATGATTTAACACTGACATGACTCATTTTCAAAGTTTAAAAAAAATTCTATTTTGATCTACAATTTAATATTTGAAGCATTTTGGTTTAGTTACAATTTATAAAAATATTATATACATTAAAAAATTATCATTTATTTCAAAAATATTATTATATAAATTTTTTCATTTGTAGCCTTTCTTATGTTTTTTAGAAAGTTTTCAATTTATTGAATTAATGTTTAATTTTAATTAATGTAAAAATATACCTTCTTTAATAAACATGAATTTTATTGCTTCAATTTTTTTGTGTTTCTTCTCTTGTAATAAAAATTTTTCCACGCTGTTTGCAACAGCAATAATCTTATAAATATTATTAATTTTTATAATGAAAGAAACCGTATCATTAACATAAAATAATCAAAATTAATGCACAAATACTTTTTTCACAAAATTGTCTTTAATTTATAAAAACTTTAGTCATTTAGATGAACTACTATTTAACTTTTGAAGACTATATCAAAGACAATATTATGTGCGATCATTTATTTGAACATGGAAAAATCATTTTCTTACAAATATGAATCATAGAAAATTTCGAATTGATTTTATTCTTTCAGCTTAGTAATAAATCATCAAATTTTAATTTCAATATCATATTAAATATTTATAATTTAATTTTTTAGTAAATAAATTAAAGAAGAGATAAATTGATTAGTTATTAAATACATTTAAATTTTTAAACATGTAAGAAATATAATTAAAGCATATATATAAAAAAATTCTAATAATAACGTAAACAGGCGAAGTTCATCCTTAAATAATATAACAAACATTTGTAATTTGTATCAATTTTTGGACTTTTTTAGAAAACGAGAGTGAGGTAAAAGAAAATTTGTTTTAGTGTCTTGTCAAATTATCTTAATTTCCGTAATGCGTTTTCGTCACGAACAAGCTCAAACATTAACTGGTTGAATAACGCACTTAATCACGAAGTGTAGCTAAAAGATCGGGAAACTATCAATTATTCAAAGCATTCAATCTGCACTAAAATTTAGGATTCAAATTTAATTTTGCAAATCTTGAAAGAAAACACTCTTTACTAGCAGCTTAAATGGTTATTGTTTATTAAAACACGTTAATGGCCTTCCGTTTAGAAAGCTTTTTTCTACTTAATGGAGGATAATGTATTTTAAATGATGATAGAAACTTTTCCATAACCACACATTTTGAGATAAATGACTTGATAAAAAAATATGCATAATTTCTGTGAAAATTATATTTTTATTATTAGAAGTTTTATTTTCATTATTGGAATTCCAGAATATGATAAGGTTTCTCTGTATATTTCATTTTTTTCATACTCCGAGAAAAAATGTTTTTATGCAAAATCGACTATTACTTGAAAATTATAAGTAAACAAATCCATTTAATGCTCCTTGATTTTGCATAAGCGTTTATAGAAAACATTTATTTACATAGATTGCACAACATTTTTCTAAATAATTGTATAAGATTAATGTCGTGATATTTTTATAAAAAAAATCATTTTATGAAATACATATGCCCAAATAATCTTATACCCTCAAAATAAGCAATCACCATAATCACTAACGAAAGAAAACAATAGTGATTATTTCTTTCATTCTAAGATAAAATACTTAATATTAGGCATTGAGTAAAGCACTGTATTATATTTGCTTGAATCTCGAATTTAAAGCTTAATATATAATATATGCTTATGTCACACTAAACTCTGAAATTTTTTACTTGACTTTAATATTGAAAATACTCAGCATTGCGTCGTAACATCGAAATATAGTTACAAGATTGACCCATATGCTGGCACTTATTTTTTAAATTTATAAAATCAAAAGCACCATACCTAAGACATAAAAATGGACTCTACTGTATTAAATCTGAACTGATCGACATGTCTTGCCGAAACAGTGAGGGTCTTTTCGTGTGTTGTGGTGGGAAGAATATATATTCTAATGCCTTTGCTTAACATGTATAAGCTCTATATCATAACGACCTTAAAATAGATTTCTCAGTAACATCTTCTTTTAAAATTCTTATTTTAGTAAATTTTGTTGTTCTTTTTCTTAGCTTCAGAATTTTATTAAAAGAACATTTCAGTACAGATTTAGATTAGAATTTATGTCAAATACTTAGCTACAGTCATAACAAAATTCAAAGGACATTTTTGTATTTATAATTTTGATTCGTTTTTGGATTCTTGGAATATATATCTTTAAACGAAAGGACAAAATTAAAGACACATTCACTTTTCCATATAAGTAAATCTACAATAATCCATCAAGAAAATGAAATAGCGTCATTTATTAGAAATTTATTCAGCATATCTTAACAGAAAATTTATCCCATTCAAGAAACGAAGATTTAATCCAATGTATTTTCCATCGTACAATAAATACATCTGAAAAACCCAGTCTATTTAATATTAAATCCTGTCACTGTACCAAATCGAATATTTTCCATAGTTCCCCTAATCTTCTGCATTTTATCGTTTGATACCAGATGAGTTTTACCGAATGATGGAGGAATAGTATTCTTCATGTTTTTTCCAGATTTTCCATTTCTAACTGGTTTTCTATGCAATCGAAAGATTAAGGGGAGAGTGGCGTTATGAACAGGAAAAAATCACCAGCTTAAAGAATGGTAAATAGGATTGGTCCTTAAGCGAGTACCGGAGAGTGGTTGAAGCGGGAAGAATAATCATAAAAATGGGATTTCTTCCCTGTCACCGGATGCGATGACCAAAAACGAAGAGTTCAATTGGGTCCGATTGTGTTTGCTTGGTAAACCGAGTGTGGAAAATATATCAGGAGGGTACCAGGAATCCATGGGGGGGGGAATGAATATATGAGATGCGTAAGCTCTTTTTTTTGTATTCCTGATATCAAAAAAGACTTAGCAATATTTGTTCTTTAATTTTCAGAACGTATCATTAATTTTGTGCAGCATTTGTGAATAATTTTCGATGCTTTTATTAATATATTCAACTATGATTCATTTAATTCTATTTGTATATCTTAAGGGCATTTTTGTACAATATTATATTCTAATTCTAGATCAAAATGTTTTAGCTGTATTCTTTTTCGTAAATTAAAATGTTTGGATATTTTTTCACTGTAGAGAACGTGTTACGTTTGAAAAAATCATATCTAACAAAAAAAAAAAAAAAAAAAAGAAGAAATAAAAGAAATAAAAAAAAATTAAATATAAAAATAAAAAAAAAATTCAGTATTTAAATTATTCATGTAGGCATATACTGCAATATTAAAATATATACCTTATAAATATAGACCTGTAACATTAAAACATGGCATAATGTTCATGTTCTTCGGAGTAAAAAAAAGTCTTAAATTCAGTCTTTACTAGACTGATGATGACTAGATTTTACTAGATTGATGTAGCTTTTCTACTTGTGCAAGTAAATGTTTGGAAAGCGTGCTGAGGAGCTTTTCAAGTTTCTTCTTTTTTACAAGTCATTAACATCTTATTGTCGTGTAAAAGCCTTTCCAGAAAATATTCGTCAGCAAATTTCATAACAAATTTTTTCTACAGCCATGTGATGTTAAGCTTACCAATAAACGACATCAAAATTAATGTAAAATTTTGTAAAATGTTATTCTATAATTATAACACTTTTTAAAATCATATGATTTTCCTTTTCTAATGCAGAGTCCCATGGCAATTAACTTCTTGCGGAGATTCTTACTGCAAAATAAAGCTGCACTCTTTTTACATTATATAAAAAAAAGATCTCTAATGTGACATTCTTTTATATTCTTTCTTTTCTCAAATGAACTTTTAATTTTAAGCCATGTATATTTTGCTATTTATTTATTATAAGTATTATTTTTGTGATTATTATAAGTTTAACAAAATTAATACTTATTATTATTATTATTTAATATTATTAGATTTATATTTGCAGAATTAAAAGCATTTGGCGTAAATGAATTGTACTCGTGTTTTGAATATTTTATGTCAAGACTTATTATTCCTGATATTCTTTTCAAAACAGAATTGCTAGAGCAATATGATTTAACATAGCTCAAAAATATTATTTGATATAATAGCTATGTAGATGAATTGAGTCAAATCACTACAATTTTAGAGTACTAATATATAATAAAATTTAAGAATACATTTTAAAACTTACTTTTCCCTTTTAAATATTATATATAATAATTTTCATGTTTGTTATTATAGATTTTAACTAACATTGAGTGAGTGAGAGAGAAAGAGAGTAAAAAAAAATGTACTTACATTCATAAAGAAATTTTCAATTTGTATCAACATTACTAATAAGTTTTTTAACTAATCAATATTAAATTAATGCAAATTGAAAAATTAAGATAATTAGAGTATAAGGAAATATTTATATTTTTCTATAATAAATTAAATATAGCTATATAAAATTCTATATAAAATTAAATATATTAATTAATTTTATTTTCATAAACGAATTCAAAAATTAACTAGAATTTTTGAGTGTTTAAAAAATTAACTGCAATAATTTTCTTTTATAGAAATGAGAGAGAGAAAAATAAGTTTGCAGACAGTATCTATAAAAAAATAAGCAATTTATTAATAAACAGAATAAGATAGATTTTATTGTATGTTATTTATATTTCCTTCATGCTTATATAGTATTTTTATTTCTCTGGTCAAATATTCTGAAAACTTATGATCTCTTCAAGTGAGATTAGAGATTTTTTCTTATCTAACTCTTAAAACAATGATAAAATAACACAATTATTTTTAATTTCATGATGTGATTTTTTTTAAATATCACTTAAAAATGGATAAAAAAAATATTATAATTCAGGTGTTGATGAGTAAGAAAGATTAGCCTAAATTTCTGAGTTTTATTTTACTTAAAACTTTAGAAACATTTGATGAAATCTAAGAGCTATTCCCAGAATTTATGGAATTTTGATTGAAATCTGTTGATTAAAATATATATATCTTTTTAAAAGAAAATTTTCTGAATGAAAAATAAATATTTCAAATAAAATAAAACTATTATTTTATTTAAAACGTTTATTTTTAATTTTATGATCATTCAACTTTTCCATTTTTAATTTTTAAACTAAGCATGAAAATGCGAAATTTTATAATTAATAAATATAATTTGATAAGGATTCAATTAAGTAAGCAAGCACAGAAATAATTTTTCTCTTCCAATTTTTAATAATTATTTTGCGTTTTACAAAAGCACATAAATAAACTTTAATTAATTTATTACGTGATTAAAACTTTTTGAGGTTATTATATGTGGATCACAGAAATATAATTAATCCTATGGATTTTGAGACAAATTGACGATTGTATAGTTGAAGTTTTTAATTCATATATATAAATTCTGTTTATCACTGTTTAAGAAAAACCGAAAAGATATTTAGCCAGGTTTTATTTCAATGAGAAATAAATGTATCATAAATCTTGATGAAAAGAATCAAAACCTTAAAAAGCTCCGTCTCGTTTCCTTGATAATATATTCAGCCTCGCAAAGCTGCACATCCCGCAAAGCGGTGATAAAACAGGGGCTAAGGGATTTAAGGACACGTCATTGCCGGACATTTGCCACCCATAGCGATAGATAGGCCCACCCCCAACTTCTAACACCCCTAGGAGGGGGTATCCCGTCTCCCTATTGTGTCAACCCCCTGGACTCTATGCATGGAAAATAACATCTGTTTCTTTTCATTGAATAATCGAATTGAAGGGAAAGAAAAAAAATCATATAGAGCCACTGTTGTTTAGAATATTTTTAAGTATAAAAAAAGATTTGTGTTAAGGTTTTTCTTGTGATAACGGTGGGGTTTTTGAAAGCTGGAAACGCTGTATCAGATGATTTGCATATATCCGGAATTAAATCTCCGAATATGTTGTTTTTTGTAGAGGTGACCGCTCCGGTAAGCTGTTTGAGAGTTGAAAGATGGATTTTTGATTTAGAAGAGTCTTGTTTAACATGGTTTCCCGTGGAGCACATGTCACTGTTCTAAAAAAGCGTATTTTCATAAAATGATAGAGTGGTTCTGTGGTGAGAAGGATAGGATTGGCGCCCAAAGATGTTTCCTCAGGTGGAAATATATGAATTGGAGTTAAACTAATATTAAATTGTTTATTAGCTTAGGGGAAAAAATATTTAAATGAAAATGCGTCCAAGGGAAAATTTATGATATAATTTAAATCATCAATACGTACTTTAGTTGACAGCTTTAATTTAGTATATTTACGAATGCTTTCATGTATTTGTTATAACTTATTAATTTATTACAAGCAACAAATATTAATTTTTAAACAAAAAAAAGAAGAATATTTTTGGTTTCCTTAAATTTTTCCTTAATTTTGTTATAGATTATTTTTCTTAAAAATTCAGAGTTTTTATAACTGAATTACTATTTTTAAAAGCGACATTAATAGTTTTAAATATTATGCATTCATATTATTTAAGAGTATAAAAGCAAATATATTTTAAACGTTAGTTTTTAATTCTTTTAAAAGTTATGAATGTGAATATGGGGTCATAAGATATTCCTTATGTGTTAAATTAAAATTATATTTTCAAAAAAATATGCTCAAAACTAACTTCATTTACGTATTACTTGTTATTTAATTTTTTTTATCTTTTAAAAATATTTTTAAGTGTTTAATATTATTAATCAGAATATATTTGTATTAATCAGAATCAGAATAGCTTAGTATTATTGTCGCTCTAGACGCTCGGGTTAATTTGATTGTGAACCTATGTTTAAGGTGTGTTCAGAACCACTAGAGACATACATTCCAAAGTGGGAATCGAATTCATGAACTATTAAACTGAGTTCATTTACTTGTCAATTTAGCAGTATTACATGAAGTTTACACTTTCATATGAATTGTGTGTGTTGAAAACTAATAAATTAATATGAAAGTAATTTTTTATTTCTCTCTAATAATTAAAGAGCAAAAGTGACGTAATGTTTTGAAAAATGAAATTATCTAAAAATGCAACTTATCACTTAATATATTAGATTCTACTGAATATTAAGCATTTTGAAAGAACAATTTTAACCTACAGCAATTAAAATGTAACATTGAGAATGAATCTCTTAAGTTGAAACTTGTTATTTTGAAAACAAATAAATAATGATAATTTCATTTTAAGCATGATTGATTTCCCCAGAACGACAAATTTCCGAACATTAAGACAAGAATCAGTAAGCTTTATTTATATTTCAATGAATTTCAATAGACAGATATTATTATATATATAATAAATAATTTTTACTTTATGATTAATTTATTTCCATAAAAATGTTAACTTGGCAAACAAAACCAAATAATTTTTGTTTCAGGAAAATAAATTTTATAATACCCATTACAAAAATATATTTACATACATTACAATAAATTTTGAAAAAAAGAAATAGCTCAAAAAACTAAATCAAATAAATTTTTTTTCTATGTAAAGTTTCTTTATGCACGTGATCGATAATTATAAAACTAAAATACATTTTAAATTTTAGCATATTTATTACAAATAATTTTAAATCATACTAAAAAAAGGCAACGAAAATCAATTAAATGCATTTGATTTTCTTTTTAAGGTATTTGGATTTTTTTACGTCATTAGCAATTTAAGAAAACCAAATTTAATTATTACATTAATTTAAAAGTTTGGAAGACCTCTACCATTTATAAATTGACTAAATAAATTAACTAATATACTATTAATATTTTAACTAACTAAATTAAAAATAAATAACAAATAATATTTTGAGAAAATAATAAGCTCTGATCTTATACGTTAATCACAAATATAGAAGAAAATGCTGGGTAAAACGATAAATAAATTGCAACATTTTTCAAGTAAACAATAAATAAATAAGTCTGAAGAACTTTTTAACTTGTGCGTAACATTTTTTATGTATTTTTGAAACATAATCTAAGCATTAAGTTTTCAGAGTTATAATGAAATTATTCGCACGAAAATAAAAAAAAGCTATTCCGACATTTTTCCACTGCCATTAGGTTTCCCGAGGGATCTAACCCATAACTCGTGCGTCTACTCTTGCTGTAGCACACCTCAACAACAAATGTGCGGTAATGCAAATGGCTTCTCGCACAACATTCGCGATGTTCGTTCCCATAATCCAGCTTTCTTGTGGCGATGTTACTTTACCGCCTAATATACAACGAGATTTTTATTATTTAAAACCAAACTACTACAGTGGCTCGTCACAAATCAATTTGCTTTGGCAGAAGCTGCCGCCAACGGACTGGTGGTTGTGTAATGTTACGGGGAGGCATTTTACTTTCAGGAAAAGACTTTTAATATCCTTTCGTCTTTTGATTTATAATCGAGACGACCACGGATCGGGATAATGGTCGCAGTTTCGACCTATTTTTGGGTCGTATTTATGACCTTTCTCTTGTTTAAATCATGTCAGAAGTTTAGAGCAATAGTGTATTTGAATTAGGCAATGGATTGATGTTATAAATCTTTTAATTGTGGTTTGTTTTGAGAATGAGAAAAATAATTTCAAATCATGCATTATTTACTATTTAAATTGAGGCATGAGTAAACATCTCATATTTAATGAAATAAGAAACAACTAGGAATTATTTGATTATTAAGTAATCTTTAAGGTTAAAAGAACAGGTCATACATGAAAGTATCCGTTTCTTTTTCACATATTAAGTGTTTTTTACAAAATATAAATTTTACTTTTAAAAATATAACTTTAAAATAAATTTTAATATAAATTAAAAATAATTATATTTTTCAAATTCGGTCTTTATCACTACTTTTTGTGAAATACTTAAATTATAGGCAAACTTATTTTATCATTTAACCAGGGAGTGATATCTATAATAATAAAAGCAAGTGTAATGTGTCTGTCTGTCTGTCTGCCTGTCTGTCCATTTGTCTGACCGAGCTCTCCAGCCAAATCTATCGCACGCAGGGACCTGGAATTTTTTACACGGAAGCACAAAGGGGCTGGCCACCAGACCTCGAAGCCCGATTTTCGATTTTTGAATTAGAAAAATTTTAAAAAAATTATTTATAAAACTTCTTCTCGAGATCGCTGCTCGCCGATAGCTGATTCCGGGGATGTACCAGTTCCTTTTGAGAAACAATTCTGGCGACCATCTTTTGGAAAATTTTCCGTTTAAAATATTTAGGATATATTGTTCCTTTTTATCGACGGGGAATGTTGTGTGTGTGGGGGGGGGGGGAAGAGAGAGAGACAGTCTACATGTCCTACACTACTATTCCTGCGCTATTCACTTATCTGCATTTTCTAAATGCACGGGCAACGCCGGGCGGGTACAGCTAGTAATTTATAAAGTAACATATATACATATATATCCTTTTACTTTTTTAGACTTACAGTAGAGGCAATAAATTATCTTAAATGAATGAATCTATATTATGTGGTCAACAAACTATATCGTTTGTGATTATAACTATACAACATTTGTATTTAATAAGAACGAAAAATTTTTAGAAAAATATATTAATCAGTTTCTTCTTTCGCATTTATATAAAAGAAATACGTGGTGAGTTTGTAAGGTTGTTGTTAATGTGTAACTCATATTACAAAACTTGACTGTTTCGAATTAGCTACGCTTGACATTAAGCATAATTTTCATGTTTATTGATGAACGAGCAGACATTCATTTTGTAATGTAACTCACTTATTTTTAGAGAGTTTGTAAATAGAAAATCCTACACTGACTTTATAGTTTAATTTGAATTCTGTGAAAAGGAAGATAATAAGTTCAATTCAGCTGCTGTTGAGTTAGAGAAATCAATATCGCGTGTTTGTGTTTTACTTCTGTCTGAGAGATGCGCAGGAATTTTTACGGTTTATTTTCTTGCGAACATGTAAATACGTTTCATCACCAGAGAAAAATACTTCTTGAACGGCAAATGATGGCAGATATTAAAAAAAGCATTAAAATAATTTTTATTCCATTCTCTGCATGGTATCAAAAATTTCTTGGATAAATATTTAAACTTTCTAGAACAATATCATCAATAAATAATCTTACAAATCATTATCATCAAGCTGTCAATGTTATTTTTTATTTCTTTTATTTAAAGAAAATTGATTGAGAGGATTTTGGTGACGCCTGATGATACATGACAGTTGAATATATACAATGCCCTCACAATTTTATCAATAAATTGACAGAAAAATATTTATTTCCGAAATCTCTCACATTCCTTTTTGTTCAAACTCATCGTAGCCAAAAGAAAGGGTAGGGGTCTTCAGAGTGAATATTTTCGGATTCATTCCTTTCTATTGTTGAACAACATTAGCTGGATATTGCACTATTGGTTTCTGTTTGTATATCTCTCAGGATAAGGATGATTGGGATTTTTCTAGTTTGCTCCTTTGAATATAGCTTACTCTCCATAAAAAAAATCAATTTGGAAGGAAATTTATCCGGTGAATATTAAAATTCTTTAAAACAGTATTAAGTTATTAGGCTATCCACTACACAATTTTAAAACCCAATTTATTCGAGCTTACAGTATCCTAGGAGCATGTTCAGTGGAGTGGAAAGTTGCAAGTTCGAATCCAGATACTTTTGAGAAATTTAAAATGATTGTTTCATTTCTGTTTTAAACATGCATATATGTTAACATTGATGAGTGTTAGTTTTTTAATGGTTTCTTCTTTGTAGCACGTGAATATGGCCTACTATCAGTGAAAAGTCCATCTAAAAGACAAGACGTGACTGATACTCAATGGTCTCCAATTCTTAGACTATTCTTTAAGCATGTGATTATTAATTTTTCTCAGTTTCCTAACAATGATAATTATTATTAACTCAAAATAACTAAACTGCATTAAATATGAATAGTTATATTGCGGTAGTGTTAAAAAATAATCTTTGAAATCATTGATATTTATAAATATATATACTTCTCAAAATTATTTAAATACAGAGGTGAAAAACTATAAGATCAATAAAAGCAATAATTTTTTTATTCACATTGCTATTTGAATACTTTTAATTGAAAATATTTAAGCCATTCAATTATCAAATCTTATTTTTAAACTTTCAATAATAATAAAAAGTATTTTTCGATTCTTGTAAAATAAGTCATTAAAACATTACTATTGGTAGATAATTTAATAGACTCTAATGAAGAAAAAAATTTATTCCTTACTTCGAATTAAATACTTTCTTTCCTTTCACCATTTTAATCTTGTAAATTCTTCTGTCATGGATATAAAATCGAAAAAAAAAATTGTGAAATTAGTACTGAAAAGTTCATTTTACAACGAGAAGGAAAATAGTTTTTTTTCAAATAATTCTATCACTTCTCCCCGAAACTCAATAAAAAAAATTCTTGTCAAAAAATTTTTTTTCTGTCAAACTCAACTTAGTTCAAACAAAAAAGAAGTTCTGGCTTCAGCCCAGAAGTTTTTCGCTTTTAAAGGAAAAAAGGAAAGTTATTTATTTATTTTTTATGATGAGGGCGTCGCTTTTGAATTCAGGAGGAGGACGGTTATATGAAGAGCCCCTGTCGGTTAAAACACTTTATATCTCTCGTGCTATTTTTTTTCCTTCTGTCGCCGCCTCTAACTTATCAATGTGTGATAGGGTTGGAAGGTAAACTAAAACGTCGGGCTATTTTCTTGTATGTCCAGAGGGTGGAAAGTCTTCTTTTTCAGCAATATAGAAAATGGTGAGCTGAATAAAATATTGAGAAATACATTTTTCAAATATAGCTAGAGTATCATTTTATATATAGTGATCTTTCAATGCACAATTCATATCGACTTTTAAAATTTGAAATTGAAATCCAGATACTCAAGTGAATACTTTTCAATGTACCATATTTTCTTACGAATTCTTCAAATAAAGTTAATTTTATACTTTGTAAAATTACCGTTCTTAAAATCCTCAGAAAATTTGTTTGAGAGGTTTTTATTTTCTTTGGCATACATATTAAACATTCTATTTTTTAGTCGAAAAATGAAGTAAATCATTTATTTATAAAATAGGGATTTCCTGACAAAAAGATTGAATTTTTAAAATACGAAATAATCTGTGTTGTATGGCTTCGTTTTAGTAAGGTTGATGAAGTTGTTATTTAGTATTTTTCATTATTTTTTATAGTTTAACATTTTTTGGTTTTCTTTAACATCAGGATAAATTTGGCCTTACATACTGGATATCTTATGTGGGGTCAAATTTATTCCGTTTTAGACAGCCAATCTTAAAACTAAAAGCTATTATAAAGTTTTTATTTACACAACACTTTACTTTTCTCAAATGTTCTTTCAGTGAAAGATAGTCATAAACATATTCCAAAGGAGGAAAACAGGACGCAAGATTCACTTCTCGCGTTTGAACTTTGTCTGGATTCAACGTGTGATCTTTTATCTCAAAAAGCGTGGCCTTACTGTCATCACTAAACCTCGAAAACACCAATAACGTGAACATTACTTAATTAATCTGCAAATTAACTGATTTGTTATATTAAAGTCCAGAATAAAGTGATATAGAAAGATAATATTAGGTTGGTTTTCCTTCAATATAATATTTTAAATTATTTAATTCTTTGTATTGTATTATCTAATTGATTGATTATTGATCCTAGAAACCAACTTATTGATTGTTGGACTGAATTAACTTAATTCCTTAGAAATTGAAAAATAAATAATATTTTATCAATTTAATCGTAAAGAAACAATGCTGTTTTTCTAGCAAATACCTTATCTACATTTCAAGGAACATCTAGTAGGCAATGATATTATATTGATATAGTAAATTATTGTGGGGCAATTTGGAAACAATATATAAAACTTGGTAAATGAAACAATTTTACATACCTTAATGGATCCCTCTAGTTATTCAGCACAGCACCTAGTTAATCTGCAGAATAACTGATTACCCTACTTTAACGGTATTTTTACTATAATTTCACAGTGAGTACAAAATCATAAAAATTATATTTATTTATGTTCGAATGATTAGTATTTTTAAGTAATCATATATATTTGATACTTATATTAGTGACCTTAACTGCTGTTAAATTTAATTTCGCTCACAGATACCACCAAACTTAAATATTTTCATGTTAATGAATAGGGAAAATACACTAACTTCTTTATTGATTGTTTTATTATTTCAAACATTTGTGTTATAACATTCATACTAATTGTTAAAAATAAAAAATAAACAATGTTACAATTAAAATGTTTCATAATTGACTATTAGTTAATCGATTATGAATTAATTTTTAATAAGCTGATGTTCTCTAAGTAAGTAATTACAAGAAATTAAAAAAGATAATTTCCTGTAAGTCGAAACTTTGAATGCATTATTCATCATCATCAGCATTATTGGCACGATAGACCTTTGTGGGCCTTCTTCAGAAGATTTTTCCATTCTACTCTTCTCCCAGTAAATGTTTTCCAGTTCTTGAATTCCAGTTCAGAATAGATACGATGCGTCTTAAGTTTATGAAAAAAAAGATTATGATTTCTGTCAATGAATATTAAATCATTTAAAAAATGCAATATAAGTCTAAAGATTTATTTGAATGAAAAATTAGGAATGATATGTTTGCTGAATTAATCTGTGTAAGAACACAGCCACATCAGCCATTTTATATAATACAGTTGACAATCAAATATTTTTCGTAACGATCTTCTAAGGAAAAGTTTCTCACCAAAAGAATAAATAAATGATAATACCCGTATTTATACACTCATTAAATTATGGATAGAACATAATTTTAAGTTCACTATAGATATCTTCTTAAATTCTTTTTAAGTTCACAATATATATATACTTAAGTTCACTATATAAATATATCTTCTTAAAATTTAACACAATTTTTGCGTTCTTGTATTCTGAGACAACAAATTAGGCAATCATTTTGTATTTAAGAAAACGCGGTGATATTTTAACATAAACCAAAAATATCGCCATTTCACATTTTTCATATTTTTTAGGTATATGATTATTTTAGCCATCACGTTAAACCGAAGAAAGTAATCATAATCTCAGAGTGTGTCAATATTTAACAAGGAGAATTCTTTTCTTAGAATACTTAAAGTTATAAAACGAAAACCCAAGTTGAAGAATTACATAAATTTTAAATGTTGGAATGCCATTATTATAAAAGATAGAAAATTGGGCAGTTATTTTTATTTGTTTAAATTTTAAAACCAAATCGATAATTTGAGCCATTAAAAGAAATTTAATTGCCATTAAGAATACGAAATGAGACACAAAACTAAACAAATTACAGTTAATGTGTTTCTGAGAAAATGGAATACGAGCAATTAACTCCAGGAGTTGAATCACTTCTTTTACTATGGGTTCAATTTTAAAGAGCAATTGAAATTAACGAATGTCTTCTGTTTGCGAAAGAAACATAATCTGCAACAAATAGAAAAATTATTACCTTGAAAACATAGTAGCCTTAAAAAGCACT
The DNA here is from genome assembly GCA_026290005.1 of Latrodectus geometricus. Taxonomy (NCBI): domain Eukaryota; kingdom Metazoa; phylum Arthropoda; class Arachnida; order Araneae; family Theridiidae; genus Latrodectus; species Latrodectus geometricus. The sequence continues at coordinate 79,431 of JAPDSC010119898.1, read as the reverse complement.
CTATATTTTTAAGAGCCATTAACTGATTGAGAGTTCATGTTGTTTTAGTGTCTTAAAAGTAGCTTATTTGGGGAGTAGAAATAATAGTCTTGTTCAAATTTTCAATTAAGAAAAAGAATTTAATGTGCTACAAGAAGACAAAATTAGAGATTTGTGTCCATTTTATATTTTGTGCATTAATAAATGTAATTTTAATCTTATTTTTATTGTTACTCAAGTATTTTATTTATTTTTGTTTAAAAATGGAAGTGCAAAATATTTGAGACAAAATACATTCATTATATGGTTTACGTATAATGTTCAATTATGGTATGTAATAATGAAAGAATTACATTTTGAATTTCTTACTACTTAAAAAAATGTGAACTTGACACATTGATTAAAAAATATTAAATGTTGACGTTTACAAAAAAATATTTTTTAAAACTTTCAGCCTTTTACTAATGGTTGAAAATCAAACAATGGATCACTAATTTTCTTCGATGATAAGAATTTAGCATTTTCCAAAAGAGTAAGATTAAATTGAAATAGTCTTAGTTTCATCATTCAATACTTTAGAAACTGAGTGAAATTTAATAATTGTAGCAAAGAATGTCTTAGAAAAATTATCGAGAACAAAGTTTGATTTTTGGACCCAGATTTAAATTATGTGGCTTACACAGTTAGATCTAATGATAATCAAACTCATAAGTGTACAGTAATTAAATTATAGGCAGTAATCGTATTTTGCGTATTTATGTCACGTAGTAACGGCACAGTAGGTAGTTTATGATGACGTAACAAACTTGCAGATACTGCCCTGTCTTCAAAAGTAATTTTTATCCGCATAAAATGATTCCTTTTATTAATCAATTTCCATGGATTTTATTTCTGAGTCTTATTTAGAATAGAAAATATCCAAATTTAAAAATATAACAGACAAGAAGGTCAAATTTCGTGAATTTAACCGATAAAGATTTAACTAATAAAAGTTATATTGTGTTGGAGTAGATTGTTTTCTCAAAAAATGTTTTTATTTTTTTTATTATTTAAACAAATAAAATGGTGCAGCTATTTTAATAAGGATAGACTGTTAATGAATCTCTAATAAAACAAATACATGAAAATATTTATAGAAATTAAATTATACTTATATAATTTTTTGTTATTGAATTCGTATACTACAGTACAAAACTATATGCAATCCTATTATTGAAAATATTACTAATCTATACAAAAAATTTTTCTTTTCTACAGGAGTTTGAACCATGGACGAACTTGAATTATGCTTTTAGTTTCATCTATCAACTTACAGTTTATAAAAAATTTAAAAATTAAAACTTTTGAATACTCTGAAAAAACATTTTTAATGACTTGAGGTTCTTGAGTCTGAAAGTTTGAAACTTATCATAAACTGGTAGTCTATTGATACTTGAAGGGGATGTTTCTAAAAATCTTCACTAGAATAATCCCTTATTTTTAATTAAGATATTCAAATTCTAATCGTTGGAAGATGTAAGATTACTCCTATTTTAATTATTTATTGTTATAATTTTAGAATGTATGTTGATTTTGAAAAACATTCACATCTTTAAATTGACTATTACAAATTTTTCAATGATTCATTTGTATTTAATAAAACTACTGAACATTAAAACAAAAGTAAGTGAGAGGCCTCTTAAAATATTTTGTTAGTAATTGAATTGACTGAATAAATTTATTTGTTTTTCATATATGTATTATGTTCGGATAATAAATATTTTAATGAATGTGTCTGTTACTGATAGCAAATAAAAATGAAAGCATTGATTATTTTGAAATAACTGGACATATTAAAAATAGATTAAACATTGAACTAATTTTGTGATTATTTTTAATAGATTAAATATGAAACTGAATATTTTTGACAAATCCACAAACGAATTGTTTTATTAGATTATATTGGATTCAATTTTGTATATGACACTATTAACGTGTCCCAAGTTATTAGCAATACTTAAAATATAACTTTATATTTAAAATCATGGAAGAAAGTTAATCATTTTAAAATTATAAATACTGTTGAAAACCATCTATTATTCGATGAAATTATTTCTGAATGAATTACATGAAATCATTACTCCCATTCAAACATTTCAACAGCAATCGCACTAATTTTGTGAATAACCATTGATAATGACAATGATTCGTGATATGAATTTTTTCGAAGATTTAAATTTCCAATTAGCAATTACACTTTTCTAAAAGAGATATAAAATAAACCCTTTCTCATTTACCTGAACACCTGAAAAGGCTTCATCAAACAAAGTGCTTTTGGCATAATTTGGCGATCAATAAAAACATCATTGATAGGTATTTGCTTGTTGTTATGATGCGATGGTATCGAAAGCACAGTTCTTCATCCAATAATTTCCTCAATTCATATTCCGAGGCGTGTCTAAACTCACTCTGGCTGATTAGAGACACAAAGGAAAGCAAAAACTTTCCCTATTCGGAACCAATCTTTGTCCGGACATTGCCAGATCAGGTAATTGGTGAACGAGAAGTTTGGCTAATATAGATAATTGCCTCAGAAAATGATACCATACAGCTTTCATTTTAGTTTCGGGTTGTTGTGGAACGATTATGGAAATTTTTCCGAATACTTACTTCCTCGTGAAATTAATGAAAGATATGCTTTCGCCAAAAATCATTACAGATCGTAATGGCTGTCATAAAAGACACTTGCCTTGGCTCGCTCTCGTGGTACTGATTTGTTTAATGGATTCTGAAAAGTATTGCACACCATTCTGCACTCAGATTCTTTTTTGAGTGAAATATTAATGCACTTTGTTACAAATCAGGTATTAAAACTTGGCAAATAATTCATAGGAATGGATTCATCAATATCTTTTTATAGTAAACTCTCTATAAAACTTTCCTTTTAAAATATAAGCATCTATTGAGATTAAGTAAATTATTTTCCCACCAACTCATTTTAAATTATTTAGTTTTATTAGTTGAGGCGAATTTAAATATTTTGTTTTAAGTGATTTTTTTTATATTTAAAAAAATATGAAATTCTAATGCCTTCTAATTAAATGTTTTTTAATTTCTCAGAAAGCTAAAGATTATAATTTTTTTGTGAAAATAGGAATTTTCTTTGATTGTGTTTAATGTAATGACATGTTAATAGTTTTATAGAACTTATTTCTTTTATTACAGTTGTCATAATCTCATTCAATATCTCAAATACCTATACAACAATAAACTGTCTTAAAGATAGTAAGGAGTAAAACTAAAAATCAATTATAAATATTTAGTTGCTAAAACTTGAGTTATGTAACATAAAATATTTGACTGAAAGCAAAATGTTATATAAATATTTTGAGTTAATATGATTTAACTCTCAAATTTTTATTTATTATCTCGTTTTACAGGAATTTATTTATATCAATATAAATCACTGACTCAGGTTATTATAATTTAAAAATCAAGTAAAAGGACAAGGCTGATATTTGAGAAAATTTTCACTACTTCAAATTTCCATTTCACATCAGAGGACCTAAGGAACAAAGTTCTTGTCTGGAAATGTTATATTTTGACCATTCTAGAAATTTTTTTGTCTATGGAGTTTCCAATTCTAATAGCCTTCAGTTTTAAAAGTAAGGGTATCAAAATTATACCATGGCTTATAGTAAGGCTTACGATGATGTTTTCAAAAGTTTGTATCATATATTAACGAATAGGAAATAAATACTTCTTCTTTTTTTTTCTTTCTTTGTATTTAAAAGTTACCAGGGTCATTGTTTAATAGCTTTTCAAGTTTCCTTTTTCATGACAATAGAATACAACCCATCACCTACTAAAAAACTTCATAGAACACTCATTAAGTGGAGATAATCAAAACACTTATGACAACCGGTTCACCACATAATATTTTGGGGAACAGTTATCAAGTCTATAAATCTTATCAGTGGAATGCTAAAGTGGAGGCTACATCAAATTGATAATTGAGGTTCTTAAAGTTGTATGTGTCCTTTAGCATATTCCTAGAAGTATTATTTTCACTTGGAGGATATTATTATAAACTATTTAACATGCCCTATATATTTTTAGTGAACACAACGGATCTTCGGTTTAGACAGAATTTAAACTCACTACTTTCTGAATATGAGAGCAATGTCTATGCTGACAAGGCCATTGTATCCCTTCTTAAAGTTATAGTATTTTGGCGCAGATTTAGTATTACAAAACTTATTTTATTTCCTTTTGATTTCTGTCATTGTAAACAATATAATGTGAAACAAAAATTCTTTATATTTAAAAATTTTAATTATCTTAATATACTTTAGTATTTTGATTAAATTTATTAATATTCTTGTATAATATTGTGTAGTTTATAAATTTTATAAAATACAAATAAATAATCAAATTAACAAAATGAATTATTTAAAAATTAGTAAATTTTGTATAATGCATTTATATATCACTCAAATAATTTTGAACATCTTAGATTAATATAAAATTTATTATTATTTTTTTAAGAAATGATATATTCGAGAATAGAAACACGTTTTACATTCATGAACAAAGCTTTGTATCAAACATTTTAAGGAATTCTGAAATAGTTTTATTGTTCTAATTTTGCGATATTTACATTTGATATGTCGATGCGTAAGCGATTTCATACTTCAGTTATTTTGTTTTCAAAATAAATTCCGAGAATATATAATGTATAATTTAACCAATTCCTATACAGCAACCTCTCTCTTTTCAATTATATAAGTTTAAGTTAAATTTACATTTATGTTGCACATTTAAGCTTTCTGTTTCAGTTAATGATGATTAATTTTCCTTTTCAGTTGTAGATTTCTTGTACAAGTTTTCCTGTATTGATAAATTCTATAATATTTCTTATTTAATATTATTTTATTATTATATGTTTTAAAAGATGAAACTATTCTTACATTACCTATAAACTTGATATCTTCCAACTAGTAGAGTAGGTTTCTGAACTTTTACATGCAGAGAAACTTTTTTACTGCCTATAAAGATCAATCAAACTAAGTGTCAAGAAAAGTCTTTAACAAGAAAAATTACTTAAAAAGTTTTAGGGTGATCGCATTTTGTTTGAACAGGTGAGTAAAACCATTATCGCAATATAAGATGAGGTCAGTTTTGAGGCTCTTTTTTTTAAGATACGTCTTCCTGAAAATCATCTCTCTTCTTACTTGAAGAAAGGAAGAATTCAATCTCGAAAATATAGAGCTATAAATAATAACTATATCTCAATAACATGGAAAGGAATAAAAAAAACATGAACTAAAATCATTATTAATATTGCTAACACACATATTGCCAAAATAATCCATCTAAGAACTTGGGAAATCTACTATTATCACAAATGTTTAAAGTTTACAACACACATTATTGTAGATGGTAAAATATTTCAAATTTTTTAAAATATATTATTTTACGAAAGGATTTTTGAACAATAAAAAATGTTTTTACGTGTTCTTTATGATAAAGTTAAGCCTGTGTTTAGTATTCATTCATAACACTTAAAGAGGAAAATTTGTTTAAGTTTTTGAATTTGGTAATTGACTATGCTTGTTAGTTATAATAGTGAAAGGCTGCTGGAATTATTATAGAAAAAGAGTTCCAAATGTGATCCCACTAAGCAGACTCTCATAGTTGTTTCTACTCATAATTTAAAAAAAAACAGGTTGCTTTATATTTTTAATCTCTTTTTTCTTTTCTTCTCTTTAAATTTTTATAAAATGCAATATTAATGTAATCAATTATATAAACTTAATAATTATGGGTTTAATATTTTGTTTAAGAATTTGTTTAGTTGAAATGGTCGTAAAAATTTACTATCACGTCTTATAAATATTTCAATTTAATCTCTTTTAATATTTTATTATTTTAAGATAATTGTTAATGGTTGCAAATAAATTACAGAAAGATTGAGACACATAACCCATAGATAGATTTAAATCTATTTTCAATACGTTGACATCTTTCTCTTTGTTTACAAATAATTTTCCAAATTAAATTTCATTAAAAATGTACTGTTAAGATGAGTTATTGTTAACGTTGGTTTTAGATTCAGAAAATTCGTATTTTATACCTAACATCATTAAAATAATGAAATCTTTAAAAATATTGAACTAATTTAAAGGATGTTATTTGTATATAAGATTTTTCAAATTAATTAATTTATATATTTAGATTATTAAGAGAGTGAGTGAAAAAATGCAAAAGAAAATAGTGAAAATTAAGATAGTAAAGCATTTTAAAATTTTATAGCTAGCTTTGTAATTAATTTTGAGCCAATGTAAGCAAATTTAAGAAAAACAAACAGAAATATATATATATATAAAGAAATAATATATATAAAGCAATGATGGTATCATTAGGAAAATTTATTGCATAAACTTATTAACCATAAATAAAAGGTCCTTTTTAGTTGATGTTTTACACACTAGCTCAAACAAATGAATATTGTTTAAATACATTTTAAAAAATTATTATGATTTTAATTAATTTTATTATTAATTAAAAGTAATTTATTATGATTACATAATAAATTTATTGAATGTCACAAGTTAACTTGAATTAAATTGTAAACTTGTATTTAGTTTAATTTTAGCCGCCCAACCTGCCTAGTGGTTCGCGTAACTGATTACGGATGGGGAGGACCTGGGTTCGAATCCCGGCTCAGGCATAGATGTACTTCCTCTTTCTCTCTCTGTGTTTCTTGTCCTTTCCTCAGATGATGAATGAATGTGGCTCTCCCTATAAACGGGTTTGTGGTGGTGTGGCGTGGGCGATATTACTTGTACCTCCGTGACTTGGTTCACAGGTGCCCACCGGGTAACGATAAAATGAGTAGCAGTTTCCGGCCTTGTTGCGCCTAATGGGCTAATGTACTATGCTTGTTCAAGAATGCCTGCCATTAAAAACAAAAAAAAAACTTACTTTAATTTGTCACTAGTTAACATTTGAAAACTAAGTTAAATAACTTATATGTTTGATTAACTGTAAAATAGTATATAATATTTCTTTAAAAATAATCCTAAGTTGTAGTAGCACGAAGCATTAAATTTTAGCAAAAAGTAATAGCCAAGAATACTGAATACAGATATTTGTTCATCTCAAAATCAAATGAATTCAAACCATTAACATTTAATGGAAAAAGCATTTTATTTACAATTTGAAGTCTAATCAATTTATTTTAAACTATAGAAAGTTGATCAATGATATTTTCCTATATTTGAGACGTTCAGATCGTTAGTCTATAAATCTATAAATCTAGTTTGTAATATTATGCTAGTCTAGAAATCCTATTATTTTTTTTGATAAATACAATTAGAGATTGATTACGAAAAGAAACTTTTGCCACATATGTCCTTCAGGTAAAACTATGTTTAGTGCCACACAGATAGTAGAAGAGAAGGATTAACCTTAGTTTATGTCAGACGAAAAGTAAATAAGTTTAAGTTATCATCCAAAATTCAGACCAGGAAAGATTTGAGCTGAAATCTTTGAAACTTTCTTCTTCTGTGACCAGGAAGTGCTGAAAAACATTTTCCAATTAATTACTTAAAGACATATTTAGCATATTTTTACTAGGAAATCATTGTTAGAAAATTAATATAATTATATTTTGCATAGGAGACTGATGTTAAGAAACTGCAATCATCATCTTGTCATTAAATATCCAAAACAGTTTGGTACAAGAACTCCGAAGCTTGTTAATTCTAAGTCATAACCATTGGAGATGAGGGAAGAAATAGCTATCCTGAAGAGATATGCCGCTATCCACATTTTTATCCCTTCTGGACTCAAATATTAAATGGTGTAATTTTTTGGACAAGTAAATGATATACTATTGTTTTGCATTGTTAATTAAAAAAATTAAGGTCTTAGATTAAAAAATGAGTTTTAATAATTGAGGATTTTCACTTGTCTCCTGCTTAATGTATCCTGGTGAGACAAAACATGGGAACTCAAACCGAAGTTTTTTTGCAAAGTTCAAAGCTTGAAAGGCTAACGAAGAAGAAAATGAACCATGAGGTGACAAAAAGATTACTGTAACAGTTAGAAGAATGAAGAAAGAAAAATATAAACCGAAAAAGTTTGGTTGTTCTAAAAAAGGATGACCACAACAAATAACAAATTTAAAAATATACAGAAATTATGAGATTACACACACACAGGCACTCATATACATGCAAAGGTAAAGGCACATTAGACTAATGATTCACATATAATTTAATTTCATAACTTACAGTATCAAAAAAAGCTTTCAAGAGCTTAATACATCATCTTTTAAGTACTGTTATAACCTCTTATAACTCAAATCTTTATTAACAATTATTTTAAAAGTTCTATATAAATTATAGATTTCAATTTTTTCTAAATTTGATTACTTGATTCATATTAACCAAGATTGTGAAACAAATATTTTTTACAATATTTTTTTCTTTGTAATCTTTTTTCATTTGAAAAATCTTTCTATTTGATTTGATATATCATAAATAAAATGTAATAACCGGTGATGATTTTTCTTGTGAAACAATTTCTATTTGATCGAAAAAATATTGTGAAACAATAAAGATTTTGCATAAAATATGAATGTAATGATTATGAATATGGGTACATATAAATTTATTAAAATTCCTATGAAATTCTAAATTTGCAAAATTAATAATATTTAAGTTGTATAGTTAAAAAATGAACCATAAAATTTAAAAAAAAATTATAAGTGCGAATATTTGCATTAGTTTCATATTTAAACATTAATTTATTTAATAAATTGTAATAACTAATTCCAGATTAATTACAATCTCTTTATTTTCATGCTATTTTTGATAGTTAAATGTGAAGCATAAAGTATTGTATTTGTGGCTAATAAGAATTAGAGTAAATAAAATATTCCAAATCTATTTGTTTGTTTTCTATGCGTTTCTGGCCGTATCTAACTTGTCACCTCATACCTTGAACTTGGTTCAAAATTCTGGTCTCAAAATTTTGAATCAATTTGAATGTATGATGTTGACTCTTAAATTTGCTCCTTTCTCTCCATTACTCACTATACCAACAAGACATTGCAACTACAATATATTTTATTGCCCTAGTCACCATTAGTGCTTAAGGGGGGGGGGTTTGATTGGGTCAAGTTTCGAAGTCACGAATGCATAAGAAAAAGATTGTAATAAAAAGCGTCCTATTGACGCTTTTTATAATCGGTTCACTTCGGTCTCAAATCTATTTGTTAGCAGCATTTTGTTATTTTAGCTCTATTAAATTCATTTTTTGTTCTTTTAATGGAATTCAGTGTAAAATATAAATCAAATTTTAACATTTTTAAATTTAATTAAATTTTTCCTTAAAAATATGCGCAATTTATTAAATTAAGTTAAATGTCAAAAAATATTTTTATCTCTAATTTCAAAATGTAAGACTTGTCCTGCTAAAATCTTTTTATATTTCTCCTCATATCCAACATTACGATTGTTTCTGTTATTCTTTTATGAAGTTGTCGGACTTGTTGTTCAAATAAATCAATAGACAGCCTCGCTTTCACGAAATGAAGGAATCATGAGACAAAAAACATACCATTGCAAATAATGGAATTCCACCAATCATATCAAGAGTAAGGGTGGGAGAGAGAAAATGCTTCTCTTTTTATCTTAATAAATATGAGGAATCTTCTCAATGTGAATGCCTACAATAACTGTTCCATAAAAAAAAAAGGAGAAAATTGAGCTTCCTTGTTTGTGCTTATTTATTTCGCTTCTTCTCCTCATAAAAAGATATAATAACATGATAAACCCAATTCTTTCTTTTTATTTTGGTCGTTTAACATTGTTATATATTAAAAAAGGCTACTGAAGCGTAATTGTCGAATATGCTTTAGACTGAAATCACTAATTGGTTAACATAATAGTAGAACAATGTAGTGACGCATTTAGACATTCACAACGTCAAATATTCCAGGGAGACTTTGAATAAATAATGAAATCCAGACAATATCCTAACTTAGAAACTTCTGCCCCAAAAAGTGTGAACTTCTACCACTATGTCACTACTATTAGACTTGTTAGAAAAATCATACAATAAAGGGTATTCATATCTTATATTTACAGTATAATAAAGTATTGTTATAATGTATTTTTAATAGTTTAGCATAATTTCTACGATGCATAAAAATATAAAAATTTTTAGAAATAATGCTTTAATTTGAGCCATCCCCAAGAAACGTAGACAACACCTGAGCTAGCACCATTTTTTGTCTCTCTTTATTTATATTTTACTTAGGAAGTAAAGTGTGATGTACTTATTTACATAAAGGAAGTGAATTAATTTGTTTTGAAAGATATCATATGACATTTTTTGACTAGATTAGATTCAAATTTGCCACTATCTACTCACAAGAATAATGCCTTTTCTGGAAAATACCATCACTGTCCATTCCATCAAAATGTTCTAAACTCTTAAAAATTGCATTTTAATCTTAAAATTTAAATTAATATGGCTTCAAAGTTGGCTTACAGTTTAACAATCCTGGGTTTGATTCTCATCTCAAATATAGAAGTTTGTATATAATTTGTATACTTTAAGCTTTGAACGAATTTGTTCTCATCTGTAAAACATGAACGATAAATCAACTTATGGTTTTTTAAAGTCTATCGTAACAATTTTGAATTCAGTGATTCAGCCTTCTGTTAAATAGATAAGGATCAATTGCTACAAATTAAAGTTATCTCAGATATTAAGCTTTATGGTTAATTTTTTAATGCTATGTAATAATGAAAGTTTTATTACACTGAATATTTAAATTTTCATTGATTGCATGGATTCATAAGAAATTTATAAGTTATTCAAAATTTCTTTTAACGAACTACTTTTAGATTTTAGTAGAATTTACGTGTTGATATTTTTTGTACACTTTTTTAACATAAAACCAAGATAAAATGTATTAAAACAATTTCGTTCGCAAATTGATAAATTTTAGAAAATTCGTGGATCAATTACGTGTTAATGCATGAATTTATGTTCTTAGGATAAATAGCATCTTCTATTACCTAGTCGGAGATAATTAATTGTCGCAAGTAATTTTGGGATAATGAATGGACATTCAATCCCTTTACAAGCTCTATTATATTCAGATGATCATAAATTAGGCAGACTGGATATCTACTACGTTCCCTCAAAATATATATTATAAGAGAAAATTGCTACATGCTATTTATATCTGGGTTATATTAATAATTTTAACGTTCCTTTTAAAAGTGATAAAATTTTTAATTTTTGCTTAGTTAATTGAAGGACACGCACACAGTACATTTTTTATAAGTACATATCTTTATAATTATGTCAAGGATATCATCAAATGATAAAGAACTTCAATTACAAACAGTACCAAAAAGTTTCTAATAATTGCTTGGAATAACATTGTTACCATAACAGCCTTAAGGAATTATACTTATTCAATCATCATATTGCTGCAAAGTAATACTGTTTATTACTTATTAGATATACAAATAATAACGCTTGCAGCTCTTAATAATTTGTGTATTTAATTTTATATAATATTTTTATGTTCCTTGTTTCATTATGAATACAACAAATTTCTTAAATTTCAATCATATTTCATAAATTACGTTACTTTGCTGAATGAACAGGTGAAATGTTAGCTAAAAAAAATTAAAAAACGTATTTATTAAATGTTTTTTGTATATGCAAAGTAACCAATTACTTTAAAGTTTTCAGAATTCTCGTAATATCACGTATTAATTTTCCTCTAACTCAGTGTAACTAGATGATTACTGTTATATCTCCCACGGTACCAAATCAGTATAATAGTAACATCTATATGAATGTGAGTGCTTTGTTATATAATGGAATTAAGAGCAATCATCATCACTCGGACACAAGGTTTTAATGCTGGCTTCAGTATTACCAAATTTCAATGAATTATTGAATATCAATCGAAATTTTTTTAAAAAGTTATTTCATACTATCTATTTTTCCTCAAGCAAGCAATAAATTAAAAACTTTCCTAATTCAAAATATTTTTCTTGTCCTGTCTTATGTTTTAAATGAACATATGTAATGTCTAAAAAATTCTACTTATTGTGTTTATTAAAAATGATAATTCCATGAATTCTACTGTAAAATAATGTAATTTTCATACAGATATTTTATGCACTGAATGTTGCCATTTAATATGTAATAACAGTAGCAAGATGAAAGAAATATAAATTATAATTATATAATAAATATTTTGTTTGATGATTATAAAATATTCTCAGAATTCTTGAAATGTGTGATTATCGTTTTCATAGATGCTAAAAAATTTTGATAATTCATATTTGCGAAAGTCTAAAAGTACAAACATTTAGTGTTATGTGTACAATATGTGCCACCAACTTAAAAATAAATAATGATGCACTATGATGAGGTATTTAATTAATTCATAAAATTCTAATAACTTTCAATTTGATTTTCCCTCCGATATTCATAGAAATATTATATTTTTAAAGTTTTCTTGGCTCTTTTTAATGATAATATGGCAATCTATTTTATGTGCAAGAAATGAAATTAGTCGGAAATAATCAAGGCAGCTAATCTAAGATATAAAATCTAAGAAATCAAATGTGATAACAATTAGCTTCCTGAAGAAAAAGAAATGATTTTGTTTTAAATAAACAAAAATTAAGTGAATGAATATTTAGTAATAAATGTATAATTTCAATCTCTTTTTAAGTTAATTATATGTATCAAGTTGAATATTTTATTGCCACCTGAAACTATTTAAATTAATTAATCTAAATATAAAACCATTTTTTTCCTCTGCCTTATTCTTGATACTAACATAAAATTCACTTAAAATTTCTCTGTCATCTTTCTTATCAAAATACTTTTATTGCATTATTCTTTGTAAACAAACTTACTGAATTCGAGTTCATTTAGTGTTATGTGTTCTTTATTATGAAGAAGTTCATAAAACAGTGTTTACATATTAATTTACCCTACGCTATTCAATATTTAAATATGTAATGCAAATTTCGAGCACCAAGCGAAATTGTTACCTTTCGTTGAATTTTGCTTCTGTAATTATTGATTGAACTCTGCACAAAGAAAATTATGTGCTAATTAGCAATTTCCTCCTCAAAAGATATGTAAATTAGATTTGGGACGAAAAGATCTTGATTCCTTCTAATACATTCTACGTTAAAAATAAATTTCCCTTTTCATGAGTTTCAACTTTGATGTAACTTAAAAAATGCTAATGCATGTAAGAATCTTGGCATGTACATGTTAAGTTCTCAAGTATTTTAATCAAATATATCTTACTGGGGAAACAAACAAACTTCCGATAGTTTATTTCTTAATAATATTCATTAGAAAATCGGAAATAATTCTTCATATTTTAATTAAATATCCATAAAAATCGTGAAACTTATAGATAAAGTGTACTTTAAATCCTTTTATTTTGCTTATATAATAATGCTATTTATGCTTTAAAAAATACAGGACAGAAGATTAATTATATTTTTATTGTATATGCAAAGGTTATCAGAATGTAAAAAACATTGATCCAATGAAATATCTTGATCAGTATTTTAGAGGTAAAGAGATGACACGTCATAGTTTGATGTTAAGTCAATTGTGCATGTTTTATTTTCCCATTAAATCATAAACAATTTACTCATGTTCCTTAAAAAATACAAATTATTAAATAAATATCAATAATTATTTCTTTTTAATAACGGTTCATTAATTTACTTTAGCATAAATTTTATATCAAAGTTATTTTTCAATAAATGTTTAAAAAAATTAAAATCGAATGTAAATTCTGCAATTGATAAAACCTTGGATTTCTGAAATTTTTATGCATAATTAAGAAATTATTGACCATTTATTGGTGTTTACCATGACATTTAAACTCTACTGTTTTAAAAGTTTTGAAATAAAAATTTAGTTTTGATAACTAGTATATTTAATTCAGAGTTTATGACAAGGAATTTCTTTACTTTTTTATCAATGAAATCATTTGCTGTGTTACCAGAATGGCACTGTCTAAATAAACTGTTAAATACAGCAAAAGACTATTTTGACTTTCAAATTAAACTACTCAATGTCCCTCATCACAAGAGAAGTATACTGTCCTTTTGTACAGGTGGTAGCTAATTCTTGTTTGTGTAATTCGTTTCTTTGTTTTGAAAATACATAGGTTCAAGATGGATGCCTGCATTGAATTTAAGTTTATATAGCTTGTGGCAACTGATTATTTGTATTAATAAACTTAGAGAATGATGAGTCTAGAATGCAGTTTTTTAGAATTAAACTACCTGCAAAAATGTTATACATATTTTTAAAGGCAGATGGACAAAGAAACTTTGTATTGAAAAAACTAGTTTGTAAATCTTGAAATATTAACGAAATTTACTGATAATTCCTTTATTCTCCCTTCCATACACAAAGTAGAAATTGAACCCACGCATTATTAAATTGAAAATTACATAGAAAACTAACCATTCAATATTTAGCCGCTCTTATTCTTGTGCTTCTATTTAACACAGAAAATAGTTATACGAATTGTCGGTATTTGAAATTCATTTTCTCTCTCTCTCTCTCTATGACCTTTCTATTAAAATTTCTAACCAAGATGTACAATTTCTTAAAGCTTCATTGTTAACAAACTAATCAAACCATACGTTTAAAAAAATGTTTAGATATTTATTCATTTTTAATTTTTAAGAAATTTGTTATTTGATAATCAAGGAATTAATTCAATTTCTCATTTGATATCTTATCAAAAATATCACTCTATCATTCCGATTTTATTTATTCTTCGTTTTCATAATCTGAGTGTGAAATAAATGAGCTTTGTTTGTATTGAAAATAATTGAGCATGACTACTTTAACAAACTTCGTACTTTTTGATAACTGTCTTTTTCATTCATAATCATGTATTTATTCTTTTTTAGATTATATTCTTCAATACCTTATCATTTTACAAAAGGTTATTATTCAAGTTCTAATTTTAATTACAATTGAAAAAGAGAGAAATTAAAACTAAAATAAGATCTACCATTTTATTGAATAAGATATACAATAATTACTTTACATTCCTTTTGAAGACAATAATACTCTTATCAAATTAACTAATGGAATATCCGACCAATTTGTGTTCCCTTCCATTAAATTATAATAATAGTAATAAACAAATTTAGCTCACAAAACAATATATTGCTTTTAAAACACTTTTTACATAATTTATACGCTTCACTCATTAATATTAGGCCTATATTTTAAAACAACACTATCATCTTAGCTTTAAACTTACTTGTCATACATCATTAATTTAACTTCATAAATAACAAAATTGCGTCACTTTTAACTTCGTAAGAGGGTATCAATCCACCAGCCAGCCGCGTCATAACTAAGTCTTATGGAATTAGTGTTTACTTTGCTCGTGGGGTGGCAGGGAAAGAACACATGCACGCATTCTTTCACATTCCGTAAACATCAGCACCTTTTAAAGCCT
>JAPDSC010119898.1:49868-63892 GCA_026290005.1 Latrodectus geometricus | reverse complement strand
GCTCAACCAATTAGCCGGTCGTAAAATCGAATTTTCCTGACGGCAAAGGGATGATACACTTTTGCATTGTTGGGAGTATGGGCGGAATACTTCTGAAGCACACCAAAGTCGTCGAGGGGCACCATTCAAATTCCAGTATTAAAGGAGCTGCTTATTTTATTACTCAGTATTTGCATGCACCACTGACGCTACTTTACTAAGTTAAGGTGTCGATGGGGCGTCATCAAACAGGTTTGCTGAGAAACCTCCATTTTCGTACACGGTGCCACGAGGTATGTCGTCTGTTGCAGAAGGAAACTGATAAAAGGGAAATATAACTTTTTATGTTTGAAAGTATAATAAAATTTTGTGGTAGAATTTATCTTTCAGTGTAAGTTTTCAATGACTATAAAAAAGTGCGAATAATTTAAATTCCAGTTAAGCACTTGAGAAGGAATAAGTTAGTTTTTGCAGTAAAATAACCAGTTTTCCTTATTTTTACTTTGATTTACTTAATATAAGACCTTTATTTCACAAAGAACTCGGAATGCTAAATTTTCATATATGAACATGTAATATCAAATAATTATTTTTAATGAACATACTTAATAATTTTTAACAGTAATATGGAAAACAATTTTAATATAAATTTGAAGTTAAATGTATTCGCATTTTCGTTATTAATAAATCTTGAATTGAATAACAGATTTTTGGCAGGTAGATATATGTTTTTGTTCATCTATTCATACTGACCGAAACCACTAAGCACATAGAGCGGCCTCGTAATTTTGAAGTACTGTCAAGTGACGAGAAGTATGTCTGAGTTGTCACTTTTCACTCTACCCTAGCTTTAGACGAATAAAATCTTAGATTAAATTTTGGAAATATCTAAAAAAAGATCTGGTTAAGAATCAACAATGAATTAATTTTATTGAGGCTACTTGTAAAATTGCTGTTTAATGATTGGTTAAATGTATTTATGTGACTATTATTAGCAACCGGAATTTGATAAAATTGATAGTTTGACTGTATTGAAAAATATATGAATAACATTTGTCATAAACATTCACTCCTTTCCACCTTGAACTCAGCTGGAAAAAGATTAAGAGAGGATGGTATTCTGGCAATACACTTTAAATATAGGAATCCTCGTTTTTATTAATAAAAGCAATAATTAAAAGATTTGATGAATAAATTTGTTTCTATAGAACTTATTTTTTAATCTCCTTAATACAGTTTTTTTTTCCACATCCAATAATAAGTAATTTTGAAGTTTTACAAACAATTTGTGATTAAAACCATCAAAGATTATTTTCTAAATTTTTTAGACTATTAATAAATATTGAATGTAACACCAACACCGATTAATGATCATTCGTTATTGTTTTGTTCATAACCAGGTATGAGCTATAATATTTATATTGCCAAGTTTCTTCAGCATTTGAGACTGTAAGTTATTATGCAACAATTACATCAATAGGATGGTCTTTGAATCGAAAATCAATAATATTGCTTTTAAAATCGCAAGGAAAACTCTTTTACAATTTTACTATTATTATTCTCATAGGCATTTCTTTATCTGTTTTCAGGCGTTATACTGCTGTTACTAATTAAACAGCCAAGAGTGCAATTCTAATCTGGATAGTTATGATCTGAATGCAAACCCAGAAAAAGACATGTATGCATTTTACCCCGTACTTGAAGAAACAGAACCAAATAGTGTTCATGATTGCCCTTACAATTTAAGCTCAAATCATTTCGGAGATTGAGAAAAATGATAACAGACTTAACGTTAATTCTTAACGGAAAGTGTGCATTAATTCTTTGTTTCAGTTAAAGTTATTTTAATTAACTCTGAGAAATGGAATGTAAGCATATATTCTTCAATGGTGAATAGTATACACAATTTAATTATTTTTATTTGTGATACAACAGATTTGGGAGCACATTAGCCGTTCATTTTTTATCATTATTATTAACATTTTCATTATTTTGCTTATCATTATTTTATATCATTTTTTAGACATGATTGGGTACATAGATGGTACAGCAGATCCAGGTTAATACACAAATGCCCATAAACTCCATAATGCCTTTTGTAAGTTTAATCCTGATATTTGTATTTCACATTCTATATCTTTTAAAGAAGACAGATATAGAAAAAAGAAATAATTTTTTAATGCAATATTTTTTAATTTTTTACTATTTATTTTTTGTTCATTTTCATACATCTATATTTCAACATTAAAGTGTGCGAAAGTTATCAACTCATTAAAGTGTGCGATTGCTAAAAAAACTTAGAATTTGTTTTAAATACAAATGGGAAAAATGCAATATTGACCAAGTTTTTTACTTAGAATTCGAAAAGTTTACTGGATGGAAAAATGAAACATGTATAATAATAAAGTTTTACTTATATATATACATTATATATTACATTATACATATTACATTTATATTATCTGTTACATATCAAACCAAGCAACATTTTCTTGAAATAAATTAGTCGGAAATGAAATATTTTTCTCTATAACAGAAACTTTCGATATTAGTGGTTTTGAAAAAAATTATTCGCAAAATACACGTGTGTTTAATTTGAATTTTTGACAACATTATGCCCCCAACTACTGCCAACACAGAGCTGTATTATATAAGCAATTATAATGTGGGAATTTACAGTTACTATATATATATATGTATCATAAACAGGAAAGCTGATATCTGGTATGGATTTGGCCTACTACGTCTTACTGGTAGACACTAGTAAGACATAATAGTCTTTTTTTTTCTTTTAAAGGAAGGTTCTGAGTTTTATCACAGCCATTAATATTTAAAAAATGTGAGATATATGTTATTATCTAACGACAAACGAAAAATATTATTATTAATAGTTTTTGAAAAAATAGACTACTCTAATATTCTTTGATGTTATCATGATATAAATATTACCAAATTAATTAAAAGAAAATTAAATTATTCACTATCAAATCATTTTAATTTTGAGAAATAAATTGTTTAATTACAGCTTTCGCGTATTATTTTCATATTAGAGTGAAAGAGAACTGTAATATATTTTGACAACTGACAGCCCCCTCACCTTACCGCTAATGAAATTTTAAGCACAAATTTTTACGCAAAAGAAAGGTAATTAAAATACTAATAAATGGTAGTTAAATATTCTTAATGAATTACAACTTTATTCACTTTAAGAGTAATATGAATTTCATTAAGTTACTTCATAGTTTTACAAGTATATTTATTGTAGTACAAATTTCTTTCTTGCATTTTAACTTTCATGCTTACCTTCTGATAAACTTCTGATGTTTTCAATATTTTCAGTTAAAAGGCAGAAAGTTAAAATGATATCAATTTATCAATTATATATAAAGCTCTGTTTGGATACAGTGAATGATAAAAATGCATTAAGATTAATCATTTCATCTTTTAATTCCATAGTAAATACTTAAGCAGATAAATTAAAAAAATATTAAAATAGAAAAATATAAGAATAATTCAAACTATTGCAACAATTATTAAAATTTATAATTAGTTTTTATATTTATATAAATATAATATTTATATATATATACTAATCAACGTATTATGAATATTATGTAACAGATATAGAATTGTTCTCCTAAGCCTTTAAAATAGTTATTAAAATAGTATATCCTTCAGAATTATAGACTTGTTATTATTTTAATAAAAAAGTGTTAACTAGAAGTAAATTTACAGTAATCTTCTATCTTTTGTTATATGCATATCAATGATTAAAAAAATAGAAAATTTCAGCCATTCTACCTGTAAATTTATTAAAATTTTAAGTTTATTTAGATTAGGGGAAAATCAAGACTCATCTTTCTTTTTTAAAAGGGCTTAAACTCGTTTGAATAGATTTTTCTAAGGATGAAAAAAAAATAACAATTATGCAAAGTCTTGTGCTTATTTTGTTAGTTATTGCTTATTCGATCAATTATTCAATATTAATATTTTATGAAATTTTATCTAGAAAAATTTCTTTATTTAATTAACGTTCGTTGTTTAATAAGTACCAGATTCTGAAATTTCGTGCGCAAAAATCATTGGTGGGGGGGGGGGGAGAACTCTGAATGTACTTGTGGAAGTTCTACATCTGTTACATTTGAGATTATTGATAATCTTTTTCCAATGTATGAAATCAAAATCTTACTTGTACTGTGTTACACTAAAATGTTTCGAGAAACTCCTTATTCTATCATTTATTTTAATTGAATAAAAATTACACGCGAATATACAAATTTATGAAAATATATTACATTTTAATAATTATTAGCACAAAAAGTAACATAATAATGTATTCATTGATCTGGCATTCAAACGATTTTGATATTTTTAAGATGAAAATCCGGTAAATGCTAAATATTTTTGCATTTTTTAATTTTTATTGCCTTAAAAAATCATTAATTAATAAGCATTTATAAGTCATGAATATTTGTTTCATTATATATATATATTACAATTTTTCTAATGAAGCCTATTGTTTTGATTTGCTCCATAGTTTTTTCCATAGTTAGTTCTAAGTTGTAATAAATATTAATATTTGGTAATATGAACTACATATCCCATTTATATTCTTTTATTTGATATTAACTTTTACACCATTTATATTTTAAATAAAAATTAATTTTTAATTGTGATAATGAAATTCAGATTAATCTTGGAAAGAAACAAAAATTTTAGTTATTATAATCCCCATGTGTTAAACATAATGTAATACGTTCAAATAACACTGCTTTAAAAATCACTATAGGTATAAAATAAGAATTCAAATATTAAACTGATAATATTAACATGTTATTTAAAATGTACTAATATTAGTAATAATAATAATATAATTTTAATAACTTAATTTATCATTTTCATGATTACTTTGGATAAAATCAGTACACTTATAAGCTGCTTATTTTCAGCTCTTTAAAAATTATATATAGTAGTCATCCAATAGTTTTTCTCAAACTTGGTGGAGAAATAAATCAGAGGAAAATTTCAGTGTATATACTCCATTTGAAATATCTTGATAAGTATCGTTATGAAAAAACGGAGAATTCTGCGTATTTGTAGGTAATATATAACTGTTTCTTTACGCTTTTTTCACATGTCCGTGCATATTTAAGCATATAGGAATCATTTACTTTTATATTTTTAAGTGAAATGTTTTTTATTTTATACGTTACAAGTGCAAGAATGCATTTGTAACATATAATACAAACCCGTGAGCATGCACTCTTTGAAGTCTCTGATGCAATCTCAATCTCTGCTGTACAACGGGAGATGGATGCACATTTATAGAAGTAAGTACTTGGGAATCTTCTGGGTGTCACCACAATTACAACATATGGATAAGGCCAAATATTAATGAAAAGTAACAATTAGTAGATGCTTTAATGAATCACGGTGACCATCGGTTACTTCGCTATTCGTTTCACATTGATTAATGTGCTACAACTAACGAAAACCGATGGTGAACTGGTTAAATTTATGGATCGCAAATTTTGAAACAAAATTATGAACCCATGTCATACATATATACATTATGATTGATCGGCAATGATTCTCTTCTAAGTAAGTCTAAAGAACAGACTGACAAAAAGATGAAGACATCTATGGAAATATTTTATATCAGTTTCTAAAAGCAAGTGAAGGTAGCTAATTTAATTTTATTAGGGAAAAGTTTTAGTAGAAGCAGAGATATTGAAAATAATGATTTAAATTTAATTTGATTGAAAATAATGGATTAACGTGAAAGGAATAAAAAGTGCTTTAAAGAAAACTACTCATTTTATTGTGATAAAATGACGAAAAATCTGAAACGGCTAATTAGTATCAGTATTTTTCCTATGAATTTAGGTAGCTTTTGTCAGAATTTCTCCAGTAAAGAATACTAATGTTTCCTTTGTAAAATTTTGTGGACGAATACATATAGAGCTCCATGTCTTTCTCCATGAAACAATAAGTAATCTAATATATGGAGATTTCCTGATGGAATATTATGCCAAAGATTTTCATGCGTGTTTTATACCACTCTAATTAATAACAATTTTACGTTACGAAATAATATTCTCTAACACAAAACTTCTCGAATAACACAAAATCTTCGAGTAATTCTGAGCAATGAATTACTAGTTTTATTTTAATATCAACAAATTTGGAATTATTTTAGTAAACATAAATTACCATCTATCCTTCTTACAACATCCTTATTACATTTATTACTTTATCACAAAAAAAAGATATCATTTTCTTTCAAGCACCCCAAATCACTTCATTTTCAGCATAATACACCATGATACTAATATGACTTCATTAATATTATTTTACCAACATTAATTGATACATCTAACTATTCTCTTTCATAATTTTTCAATTTTTGAATAATTCATAACAATTAAAAATAAAAATTTTGCAACCATACTTTTTGGACATTTTGCCACTTTAAAAAAGTGAAATATACATTATCATTTGATAAATTTTGCTGTAGTATCTTTACAGTTTACTGACAATTTAGTTAATAATTGAAATTTATAAAATTTTATGAGGGTGACAGTTATAATCGATTGAAATTATTTCATTGAATAAATTAATAATAAATTAGTATCACTTATTTACCAACGTGGGTAATATATTAATATATAAAATCTTTTAATAAGTTAGTCGTCATCCCATTTTCTTTCAAACAAAGAAATTTTATATTTGAATATATAACATGGAATATTTATTGCGATTAAAGTTTTACATCCCTTTTAAGCTCACAATAAGCATTTTTTAAATAACAGATGTGCTTTGTAAAACTTTATGATTTGAATTTTCGGTATCTCAATCATTGTCTCTCACACACACACTTTAAGGAATTATAAATACCTATACGTATTTATGGAAATATTTATCAAGGTAAACATATAAAAACACAGCACTTGGCAGCCAGGAGTAAATTCTAGAAATAAAATTGATTGTAAATTTTTCTCTCGAATGAGTAAGAATGATTGAACCACAATTTTTCTACAAGATTACTTGAAAATTGTCAGTCTACAAGAGAAATTGAAAAATCTTGCATTTATTATCATTGTTAATCAGGGAAATGAATATTTTCTCTAAATTTATTAACCAATAGCAATGTATGTGAAATAAAAATATTTCCCAGCAATACTAGTCCTACATTTTTTTAGTTATACAGACATACTTCTACATTTAATAATAATATTGATTTGTAAATGATAAAAAGAATATATAAAACTTCTTTAGCTTGATCATCACTTTGAATCAAATTTAATAATTATTTGTATGCCTAATCATATTTTTTTCAATTTATCTTTTTCATATCTTATATACTTATCAAATACGCATACATCTTTTTCAAATATTTGATAGAGATATTTCTCTATCAAATAAAAAGTAAAGTTATGTAAAAAGTAAAATTACTGGAGTAGTATGTAAAAGTAGTATATACATGTTATATTTCCCATCAAACAGAGAAAAATGTTCCTAAGAATAATTTCTATGTTAAAGTTTGAGAATACACTTGTCAATATAACACGATTCACTAATTATAAGTATTATTTGATGCAGAAGTCTTCTTTTGGTGGGAAACGAAATTTGAGAGTAATAAGGAATAAAGAAATTATATGAAACCAATTTATATATACTTAATCGCTTAAATGACTAATGTTATTTTCAATGTCTAATGGAATATAAAATATTATTAATTATAAAAAAGGGAATTCTGCTCTTACAAACATCTCCAACTTTACAGAAACACGTTCATCTCCAAATCTCTTGCTTTAAGTAGAAAAATGTCTTATATATATATATATATATATATATATATATATATATATATATATATATATATATATATATATATAACTTCACTTTTATTGAAAATAAGTTGCAAAAAGCTAAATGGAAATATCTCTAATTAAAAATATTTAATTTTTCTTAAAACTTTTTACTCTTATGAAAAGTATTCCTTTTTTTTAGGGATAAGGATGTTTAAGAAAATTGGCTGGTTGTATTAGGCAAAAAAGTTAAATAGTAACAAGTTATATTAAGATGTTCTAGGAAAAGCAAGTTTGTTTCCCCTGATCGGAAAAATAGAACTATTCATCATGATACTGAAAAGAAATGAAGCTGATATTGGATGAAAAGTGGAAATTGAGAATCAATTCCAGATATATGAATTAAAGGATGATATATAATTTATAGAAAGCTGAAGTGCTTTTTTTTTTCTTTCTAATACCAGGCTACTTAGGGAAGAGAAGTTGAAATAAAAAGTGGATGTAAGAAGCAGCATTACAGATTTAAAATTACTTAATTTATTTATCATTTTTGGTATTTTTCTATGTAGCTGTAGTTTGAAAACAAGCTGATAATAATTGAGAACTTAATCCATTAAGAGCTTTTAATAATTTTTTTTATTTGTCTTAAAATGATTTGTAGATAAATTTAAATGAAAAAAAATTTACTATATGCTTGAATTTAATTGCCTATATCATTTATTAAACATAATTTTTTCTGGGAAATCAACAAATTTCTTAAGTATAATTAAACTATGAAATTTAACCCATGTTTATGATATTTTGTATTATTAAGCATAAAAATAAGATCCATTTCCCCCATAGTTCTTGTTCTCCATTAAAAATCACTCACTTGGACTGCGTAAGAGGGAAAGACAAGATGCTCTTCATCAAACAACAAGACTTGCCGATTCCTCTCGGAGACGGGAACTTAAAGATGTAAGCAAGCATTACTTTCACAATATCTTTCAATAAATACTACGTGGGAGGGTAGCGTCTCCATTTGCAGAAAGCAAATAAAGTAAGGAAGACAAAGTTATAAGCAATAAACTGCATCATACGTTGTGAAATTATGTAACAAGTGGAGGACGGACGTCGAAATCGCGTCGCCCACAGCAACAAGCGATCCCTTTTCGTCAATAAACATTCGTAGAATTTGCATAAAACGCGTTTCGACGCGTTCTTTCATCTTTACTTTCTTTCCCCCTCTTTTTCTTCCACCCCGTGAAGAAGCAATTTCATTAGGTATCCCGGAGACCGACAAGGATGCTTTCTACGAGCTTAACCTGCCTCGCCATGTTTGGACCAGAAGGATATTTTTTGAGGCATGAAAGGGTTTGAAGATAGAACCTTCTTATAGAACTTATAATGTCAAAATTCTCATTAAAATCCAAAATTCAAAATTCAGATTAACGTGAATTGAGAACGATTTAAAGAAATGGAGAGGAATTCATAATAAAATGTCGGTAAATATAATAGCTAAGTTTCTATCCAAAGTTTTTGTTACAACATTTGTAATTAATTTAAAACATAATTGAAGCTGATTTTGATATTCTGTAAAGTTGCTTATGTGGTGATATGATTGATTTAAGTGATGCGATATACCCTTCCGGAATTATTCTCGCTTCAAGAAATAAGCTCTTCTTTTTTTTACCATTTTAATATTGTCATCCATGTGTGAACACAAGAATAGAAAAGTGTAGTTTTTCTAACAAAACTTTTTTTCTGCGTTTCACAGCATACTTTTTGTGAAAAATATCAAAATACTTTTAAAAAAACTTCCGTCTTTAAAAAGTATTGATTTTACCGTCTTTAGCAAATGAATTTTCACCCTTTTAATACGTAACCTCTCAGAAAAATGAATTGAACGTGGGTGAAAGGTAGGATTTCAATGCTTAATAATTTTATAACTAAAAGTTTTCTTCAAGCATTAACACCTCATTCAATGTGTTTAAAGTTAATCTATACACGAAACTCGACGTAAGACATCACTTTAAAATATCATTAATTAAACTATTTTGTAATTATTATTTTTTTTACCAAATAAACTAGAATTTTATTTCTTTCTATTAACACTGAAATTTTAAGAAACATTATTTAGTTAATTTTATTGTTTTTTAGTTTGTGTGCATTTCAATTTGCGTCTACAAGATTTCTAATGTAAATTCTATTTCATTGCAATTACTTGATGTTTTTCTTTTAAACTCATATTTAAATAAAAACTTAACTTTTGTAACATATATATTTTTACTTGTTAAAAAGTAGAGTTTTATAATTTTACGTTTGAACTGTAATATTAGTCAGAAATGACTTTTTTTTATTTATTTCAAAAAATATGTTCTGTAACTACAATTTCAGTATTCATTTCAGTATACATATATACTATGGCATAATGTATATAATCAATAGAAAATACAAAAGTAAATTTTCAGTATTCAGTATAAAACCATTATTCATATAAAATAAAAAATTCATATTAAAGCATTATTCAGTATACAAGAATTAATATTTTAGTATACATAAATTCATATTCTAAAAACTTTAACTGACATATGTTACGACATTTAAAAACTGTACATAATTAAAAGTATTAAATTTAAATTTTAGTAACTAAGCTTTACAATTTTTATCATTATAATTTTATTATTTCCAAACTAAATATGTTTTCCTTAACATTAGATGTTCAAATTAGGTCATAATAAAAAACAATCAAGGTATAATTAGTGAATTACTGAAAACAAAAGTAACAAATATTATTAAGAAGCAAAATCTTAATAATAACTAATATTATAAAGAGAATAATATCGCAGAAAATTGTTTTAATAATTAATTACTTAAAGCGGTACAAATAAAAACATTTTCATTGAAATCATTTAAACTGTGACAAGTTAAAAAAACATTTTACAATAAAATAGAATAGAATTTACAGAGCATATACTTACTTGCCCTGTGTTTCACTTAGCTGAAAATTTTCTATATTTTTTAGTACAAAATATAAAAATATTTTATTTTAAGATATTGTGACAACAAGATGTGCATTATCTAGGAATCCTAGCAAACATCATAACTTTAGTTTAGATTACTGGAAAATGTATATTTGATTGTTATATATATAATTAAAAATGATTAATCAGCTAATTTCACAAATATTTATTTATAGTAGTTATATATATATATATATATATATAAGTGCTTTTTTACTAATAGAAGTTTTTACTGTCAATAGATGTTTCATCGAAAAAAAGGAAAAAAGTTTAGAAAAGTAAAAAAAAAAAAAAAAAAAAAAAAAAAAAATTACATTTAGAAGTCTATTGATTAATAATTTTATTATGGACTGTTTAGTTAAATTTATTTAAATCTTGCACAATACGTTATACATTAGTATTCAAAATTAAGGTTTTCAACATAAAAGTAAGATATTTAGACTAGATATTTAGTAAGAAATGATTTTTTAGTGGATGTAACTTTGGCAACCAATATTTTACTCTCTAAAGCAGGAAATGGGAAAAAAATCAGAATGAGTCATATGGCAACTCTTTTATTGCTTTATCCTTATACACCTATACAAGTGTTAAAATGAGCTCTTGTATGGTTAATAAGAGACTGTTGATGAATTCTTATTCTTCTAAAAATGACTTGGAGGGTTTTTAACACTTGGTGGAATCCACGTAGGGAGTTGACAGCATGCAATGGCTCTACCTAGAGCATCCCACAAATGCTTTATGGGATTAAAGCCTTGAGAAAACGCTATGCACACGTTGCGGTGAATACATTCTACCCTGATCATTGATCAGTGTAAAGCTGATTCGTGAGGCATTATCATTCAAAAAAGCTAATTAATTTCCCAATGATCTTCGACCAAATTAAATTTAAAAGGTGCATTATTTCTTCTTTGTAGCATTATGCTGTCATTGTAGGAGAGATGAAAATATAAAGTCCCCCATCCAACACAATCTCTTCCAATATAATGAGGTTAATATTACCAAAGTGATCAATGCTCTCTAAATTATTGTGTATTTCCCAGATTTTTCTCAGATGAGAACTTGTAAACTCGTCCAAAACAATTTTGAGAGCTGAATCTCGACTCATCCCATATGATACCGTAACGCCAGTCTTAATCTATTCCATGAGTGGTGTTCACCGCACTAAGGTTGACGGGCTTTCTTGTGAAGCTACATAAGCGAAATGCACACCACTGGTCTCCAAGAATAGATGCCCTTCTCAACTAACATCTGCGCATAATTTATCTCGATATTCTTGCTCAATCTTATCAGAGAGCTTTTGAGATCACAGAGTCAATTTTGCATAGCGCGGAGCAATTAGAGCTAAAAAGCCAAAGCGATGTGGCTATTGTTTGGCTCTCTCTCTACCTTGTTCAGTTCTCTTATCTTAGAAACGTACTTTATGTCTGAAACTGTTGCTTTAATATGAAGGTTAAACTATGCATGGCATTTGTAGCCAATGAGTGACATTAGTTAGTGACTGTCCAGCATCTAACTTACCAATGACTTTCTAATTTAATTCATCATTTAAATAACTCCTTGTAATTATCTTAAAAACAATAGGAAGTTTTAAGGTTGCTTCCACCAAAAAATAGAATACCACATGTAAATTTGGTAGTTTTGTCAACATTAAATTCCACTATTTTTAATTACCATTTTTACCATGAAACAGACACAAGACTCTTTCTTTGAAATCATTTCCTATATACATTTAAAATACTTTCATAATAAAACAGATTGATATTTGTATTTAATGTAAAAATAGGTTTTTGGACACCGGTGTAAGATTAGTTTTAATTGGATTTTTAACTAAAAAAAACTAAAGTCTCTAAACTACAGCATGAGTGCTCTCATTGTGAAGATTACAGTAGAGCACAGGCATAACAAAATTTAATAAAATTTACACATTTATTTAAAGAAACTGATTTAGTAAAATAAGCTGTGTATCAAAATATATTTTCATTATTATATTCAACAATAATACGGTATAATAAGACAAATTTACATTTAAATTACGAGCAATAGTTTAATAAAGTTTAAAAAACCAACATTATAAAATAATAACAAATATTATCAATATTTATATTTCCTTAAAAAATAAAACAATTCAGTCTGAAATATTTTTATACCATTTTGTTTGTTTTTCAACCAATTAATATTTATTTTTGCCTGATTGCATATAAGAAACTAATAATTTAGACAAAACTCAAAATTAGGAGGAACAAAAATTGGAAAAATTATTTGACACAAACCTCAGAATTAGAAATCTTTAAAAGTAACAGTTATCTTTAAAAGAAACAAAAACAAACACACACACACACACACACACACACACATATATGCATTTATATTTTTAAAAAGGCAAGTGCAAATAAAAAGAGGATTAAAATTTGATTATGAAATTAAAATATATTTTTGTAAATTAATTTTGGGAGCATAAGTATCTTAAAATTAATAATAAAAAAATTTGTAAAGTTATTTTAGAATTTGAAAAAGTGAGCAATCCCTTATTAAAACTAAATATATAATAATTAAATGTGTCTGAACTTTCATTTAAAAAATTTTGCTTTTATAGATAAAAATTTTTGCGTAAAAACAAATTTAAATTTGACACTAAAAATTTAAACATATCTGCTAAATCATAAAAATATCGATTAAATTCTAACTATATTTTTATTACAATGTTAACAATATTTAATAATTATATTTGAAATTATTATAATTTTTTAAAAATTGATATTTTAACAACAGAGAATTATATGCTAATTTCAAAGTCTTAGCTTGCATGAATCATATTGCTAAAAAAATTATTTTATTGGTAATTTTTTGTACTTTTCTATTACGATATTATTAATGTATATTTACCAAAACTCACTTTAGAATTGTGCACAATAGAATTTATATCTAAAAAACAATTAATGATATATTTAACATTACATTAAAAAAGTTTTGAGTGAAATTATAATAAATTTAGAAAAAACACACATTTTAAACATAAAATTGAATAACGTTGGCAATTTGCCAATGAAACTTATTATCTTAGCCTATATATAGAAAGTATTATATTATTTAAATCTAGTAAATAAAACATAACAATCGAGGCATAATCTTCGCACCCCAGAGTCCTCGTCAGAAATCGGCACTGTTGGTCTTCTCCCTCAATGAGCTGTCATGCCTTAACTTTTTTTTTAAACTTATATATATATATATATAT
>JAPDSC010119898.1:12029-29247 GCA_026290005.1 Latrodectus geometricus | reverse complement strand
TATAAAATATTGATGAACACGGTAGAAAGAATAGCCGACGCCAACAAAAATGTTTTTTCTTCAATGGAAAACAAGGATGAATTTATATATATATATATAAAAAGAAAATAGATATCTTCTTTCTGAAATAAACCTTTTTGATAAATTGCTAGGTTATAAAATTTCAACGAAGTTTCCGAAATCTGGTTCCTTGAGAATAATATAAAAGTCAGAAATGCTGAATGCAAAGGGAGTGCGGTTGCAAAACATAAAAAGGGGAAGTATCTCCAAGGAAGGATGCTTCTTTTTACACTTGAGAGTTTTTTAAGCTTCATAACTTACAACTCTATAAGGTTATTTGTGCGAAAAATAAATATTTTTTGTGAGAATAATAAATATATGTCATCCATAAATTGTATATTAATCTCATTAGAATATAAGAAGCTAACACAATAACATGTGTCAAATTTAAATCATTACCAATAATGAGAATGTCACGTAATATCTGAAAGAAACAAAGTGGCGTTTACATGTTTAAAATTAGAGTTTATAGCAGTAAGGCTTGTATGGATAGGACCTCGTTTGCATTGAAAAATTAAATTGTTCTACCATGTTTGTGGAGTTGGTAATAAGCTCGCGCTGTTTGTGGAAAATATTATCAGTATTATAAAGACTTGAGAATACTGACATTATAAACTTTAGATAAGATATAAAGATTGTTCACATATCAAGAAGATATGAGAACTATAAAGCTTAGAAAATACGGATTCTAGTTTATATAAGAATTTTGTAAAACTTTTAATGTTTATTGTGAAGAATCAGATATTGAGGGCTTTTTATGATATACAGTTTGCTATAAATAATTTTATAAATGACGAAATTAAACATTTTCCGGTTCATTTTAATACTTCGTTACTGCGATATTCCTAATTACGGATCTCTTATACTGAATAAATACAGGTGAATTTGTGAAAGCAAGCTTATATTTTCAACATTTTCTACACTAATTTATTTTTGAATTGCATTTTCCTTTAAAATATTTTTTTAAGTAACATAATGTATGAAAGACATAAATTCAGTTTTTGATCAATGTTGTTGAGAGAGACTACGATATCACTCGCGATTTTGTGTTTAAAGCTAGTTTAGCGTTTCTACTTAATTTAGAGTTTTCTTAACCCATTTTCCTTAAAAGTGGCGCTTACAATGATGGACATTATCCATCATTGTAAGCTATTACCAGTTATTGTTACAATCAAATTAATATAAATCATTACTATGAAAAAAACAGAACAACATTGGTTTTAAACAAATATAGAGTATATATGTTTGACATATAAATCACATTATGATATTTATTTTCATTACCTTTTTAACAAGTTACTAATTATTAATAATATTAATTAAGTAATCACACAATGAAAGTATTTGTAAAATTATCATTATGTGCTCCATACTTCATTTTGTTTAGGAAGTTCACTAAAAAAAATTTTTTTTTAATATTTAATGACTTTTAAATTTATAACTTTTAAATTTCTTCATTTAACTACTGTTTCTTGTTTTGATAAGCACGCAAAGCATCCCGTAAAAATCTTTTATACATCATTAAGTTTTATTCCTTTACGTAAATATTTTACAGAAGTATGCAAAATATTTCGACTTAGAAGTATATACAAATATGCTAGAAAAAACACAGAAATATGAATGTTTTATGCATTAATTATCATTTTATTTTAAATTTAAATTTCCCATAGAGTATTAACTGGAAAAAAAATTTGAGATATACTTTTGGTAAAAGCAAAACAGAAATGAATTGAAACATAAAACGATAAAAAAAAGTTACATTTTACATACTGAAAGAGAAAACTTTACTAGAATTACTTGCCTAATAGTCAGTCGTTATTTCAAAATCTTGTCTTAGTATTTTTGTGCTATTTGGATAAAAACTCAAGAGTACAAAAGCTTTTATTCGCATGCAATACACGTTTCATTTTTCCTCATAATAGTTTCTGTATTGGACAATTGAATAAACTTTCTTATCTTTTATTGGCCTTTTTTCTTGACAGAATAAATTTTAAGAACAATCATTTTGAAAAAATAAAATATTAGGTTGGGGAAAAAGAAATCCATTATTTTTACGTGAACTTTTTGTAACTTCTTTCAGATTCGCTTTGTAAAAAGGTTTAAAACAATTTTCATGTAGATTTTTAGGTCTTGTGCGAAGCTACGACTGCTGACATGCTGTCAAGTTTGATAATTTTTTATATTTTATAGACATTCTCGACGATGCTGTATCTATGCGAGGTGCAACTTTAGCATCCAAATACCCAAACGGAATCGACGAAACCAAAAATGTGCGTAACTGGTTGTTACAGTCATATATAGGACGATAAACACCTTTCACAATTTTAGCCACCTGGTTAGCATTTTTGCCAAAGAAAAACTAAAATGTATCGAATTTTCTGTTTGTTGTCTTCTATTTTTTAAAACCTTGTACTCATAACTTTTTTAAAACCTTGTACTAAAAACCGCAAGAGAATATTTTAGTTTCAAATGTCACCTTTCCAATGAGGATAAATTTGAAATTGTTTGATAGATACCTCACGAGATAGCGATCACTACAGACGTCTACCAAAAAAATAATGGATAACTTTTTCCCCAAGCTAATATTAGATTGACAGCACACTACACAAACCAAGAGATATATTAATAACAATATTTAATTTCCATTATATATATTACATTTAGTTTTCAACATTTCCATTATGTATATTAAATTCAGTTTTAGATTCCAATGTAAATTGATTATCGAAAATATTTATCCCTTAGAAAATTCTTTTCAAAGTTTTTATAAATTTTTTGTAGGTACGAGAAATATCAATATGGGTTTTTTTTTTTTTTTTTTTAATTTGATTTTATTTATTTTTTTTATTGAATTTGACAGTCAAAATTCTTCTGATAAAAGAATTTTGTACCTAAAGCTCTAAATTCAAAATAATTTATACATGCATTAGGATCTCCCCCTTGGATTATAAAATCAAATAGGCCTCTTATGGAGCTAAATTTTAATTTTTAAGTATCAAGAGTAAAAGAAATGAATCTTTTTTTTGGGATGAGAAGATGTCTTCCTTCTGTGTTAAGATCACCGATATTATAATTAAACATGTTATTCTCTCATACTACCTTAATAAAATAAATGTGTTCCTTAAAGCATCAAGGATGGGAAGTACTATCAAAAGCAACTTGAAAGTCTAGAAAAGTAGCCTTCCTTCCAATTCGGAGTATCATCAATCTTAGAAATAACTGATGTAAAGTTATTTCAGGGAATTTAATAGGGTGATAGGTGAATTGTAGCTTATGGAAGGAACAATCCTCAAGCATTCCTTATCATCCTATCAGCAGTTTTAACAATAATTTTAAGGAATAAAGGTTTTTCTGGTATTTACAACTCAGCCTGATAATAATTATTTTTTCCATGCTTAGAAAGAAAACTTCTAGTCATATTCTTCAGTCCATTGCCATATCATTGGAATATATTCTAGTACAAGTCAAACACTATATAATCTATAACTAGGACTGGAATAATAATATTCTTATCAATTTTGCATCATAATGGGTATTATTACATAAAGCACAGGGATTTTGAGTTGCTTGAAAGAGGTGATAGCCCACCTAACAATATTATAATTAAAAATATTTTAGCATTTCTGTTAACTCTTTTTAAAGAGCAAATGAAATACTACCTTTTATTATAAGTAGACCTATATTTTTGTTCTTTATAAAAAATTTTCCTAACATTTGCCCTTTCTATAGAATCATTCCACCTGGAACAATTTGGATATTTTCTCTTTGTACAAGTTGGGTAATTGTTAATAAGAATCTGGAATGATAATTTTCAGGTATTCTTTTGTAATTTCTATATCTTATTTCTAATATACTTCCCACTTAGTTCAGTTAGTCTTGTGTGTTCCTTTTAGAATTTTACCAGTTTGTTTTCATAGGTTCTTTGAGCTTGCGGTCAATAGTTACATTAAGTTCAAGCTTAAAATGTATATTTTAATAGACTGAACCCTATTGCCTACCCTCAAATTTAAACTTTTCTTGATGTTTTTTCTGATTAAAGCAGTTGGGATGTTAAAATTACTGCATATCAATTAGGTGTACTGAAAAAATGGAGTTAGCTATATTTAATATATCTAAATTATGTTTAATAATAAATTCTAAATGAAGCTAATATTTTTAATTTGTGCAGGTCCCTAGACTACACATAGTAATTGCAATCTATTCAGAATACAGCCTCCAATTTACTTTTTGCTTAAAATCTCATCAGTTTATGTCATCTTATCTCCTAACGAAGGTAAGCCGAGAGAAAAATGAATTCTCGGTCGACTCCTTCTTATCTGAATCTGAATTTTCGCTACAGTTAGATTCTCTGTGAATAAATTTAGCAAAGTAGAACAATATCATTATGTAGAAAAATACAAATTCTATCACTAGTATTAAAATCTAAGATTAATATATCCTTAAGATCATTAATTCTACTCCGAAAAAGACAGAGTTTTGAATTTGATCTAAATGCATACCCTCATTTTGAAATTTCCTATTAAGGTTAGAGATCCCTTTTCTACTGTGAGGAATTTTGGCCTGAAGAATCCTCACACCCATCATTCCTAAATGTTTTGTTGAAAACTTTAACCTGCACTTGGTGAGACTCAATGGAATTTATATTCTCTTCCACCAAATGTATCCGCGTCCATTTCATCTACATTAATGTGGGTGGTGTGTCCTGATGCATCATTCTCCAAGTGAAGGATGTGTATTCACTTGATGTCAGCTTCTGTGCCTGGCTTTTATTCAATACCTCTTAAAGATAGCAGAAGCTCAGTAGTTTTGCAGAAAGTTTAGTGGCTTTGATAAGTTCCCTTGTCTTTCCCACTAACAATTTCTGTTCCTGTCATGGGTTAATATCACCTGCAATCTGTTCCAGATAATTAGAGCTCCCAAGAATTTCACAATTAATGATAACAGCCGTATTATCTAGTTAACAAGATAAGAATGTGGGGGCATAACCCTCATTTCTATTAATATTTTTGTTTATGAGGAGTTCCTAGCTTAAATTTTGTTCCTCTGACAGGCGCTTCTTAGGATGACTGACAACAAGCATAGTCATTTTGATCACCAAGAGAGCCTCCCTGTAGATTTCTCATTTAGGTCTATCTTTCATAGCAATCTTCTGTATTCTGCTCCATCGACTGACTTTTTCATAAGGTTTTTCAACCCAAGTGCTCTTGGCAAGTTTTAATTACTGGGTCAACTTTCTTTTTGGTGTCCTGGAAAACCTCTTCTTAATCATAATCCTATCTAGATAGGCAGTCATGTAACAAATAGCTTTTTCTCTACTCCAGATTATGTTAAAATAATGGTCATTTACTTCTGGTACCGAAGTAGTCATTTCAGCTCCTTCAATTGATTTACTTGGTTTCTTTATCTTATAAGCAAAAGGCCTATGCCAGAAATTATATTTAAAATGTTTTTAGTGTTTGGAAATTTTTCATCCATAAAACTAAGAATATAATTTTCAGGAAGAAAGAAGATTCATTCACCATTGTTTGAGTTATTGGGTAAGCAAGATATTCTAGTAATTCACTAGACTTACTAGAGTCACCATTAAAACACTGTAACAATAGTCCCAGTCACTTTAGGCACGAGTTGCATAACTTCAAGATCACGGATGGTGGTTTGTGGCTTCTAATGAAGCCTGTTCCTTCAAAGAAAAGAAAGGATATGTGGTTATCCCCCATGCCGAGATACTTGGTAGCCATTTAAACCCCAGGTGTCAAAATGTTAAAAAATGTATTTCCTTTCCCCATCAATGAAGGAGTTTATTGTTTTGATTTATTTACGTGTTCAATGGTTTTCACAAAATAAGTTTTCAGTGAATTACCTTTCTAGTCGAAAAGCCATTGTAATCACCAGAACTTAATTCATGATGATTAAAAGCGTATTATGTAATTACAGGAATTTCTTAATTAAATAATCATCATACCTTAACTTGTAATCATCGGACTTTGTCTTGAAATTGCACATTTAATATTTCTATAACGAGTACTTCAATGAATTCCTTGCAATAATCATTACTTCAAAGGCTTCATGGGCTTTTGCGATAAAATCTCACTATTCGAAAGGGAAGATTGCAGGTTCAACCTTACTAAGAAGAGAACTGAAATATTAGCTTTTTGGCTTTGGTTCAGCAGTTGATTGATTTAATTCTCACCTTTTACTTTGAATATTTCAAGTGGTTCGGATTTAACCTTTAACGGTCCGGTGTAATTAGTCTTTGAATGCAAACAGTAATTGTAGTGCGTCAACTAAATTAAACCATCCTGATTTGATTTCAGGCAATATTTAATATGGAAGAATTTTGTACTTCTCTGTTTTCTGCATATACATTTGTAGAAATTATTACTTTCCAGATTTCCTTCTTCATATGAATATGAAGCATTATTTCTGAAAATTGCCTTCAATAGGAAAAAACGTAATGATTGTTCGAACGCCGTAGAACAATTTTTAGCACATAGATTGTATATTACAGATGTTAAAGGGATATCACAGCAAGCACTTTAGCGCAATTATGTCCACTCAATTCAGCGTAGTCAATATATGACCTGTCATATAGTGACTATAGTGACTGTTCCTCTGTATCCGGTTATACAACTACCATTACAGCAGTTGTTCAATTAATATACAATTAGTATAGGATAAATTAATGTAATCAAATGAAATTATGAAAATCACTGCTTAATTCATTAGCTAATGAGAGTTCAAATAATAAATAGTATATTAAATAATTACAATTATTAAGCTATTAATTTAGAAATTAAAATTTTTAATCCTTTTTTGAATAAATAGGGTATTTAAATAAGGATTAAAAATTTTCAATAAAGGTAAATATATACTTAAAAACTTCCACATTGAGCCATTTTTCACAATAAAGTATGTCAGATTCTTACAAGGAAAACAAAGCAAATCTGTTGCATAGATTATGGAAAAATGCAAAGAAAACCCTTTTCTCCAACAGAACATTCCCTTTTTTATTTATTCATGGGAAGTTGAGATGCAAATGTTACACAAGAAACATCAGCAATCACTCTACCTATTCCAGAGTTTATTTCTCCTTAGATAGCACAAGGTTCGAAAATTTAGAAACATCATTTGTATAAAATTTCTCTCAAATCAAAGATTTATTTGAAAATAAAGAATTCACTTTTCTATTGTATTCATTACAATTTATTACACTTTGTACAGTTATAGTTTGATATTTCGCATATTAATACCAACTAAATATGCATTTGTAAATTTTTTTTTCCTAATTTCCAAATGCTTCCCCAAAATATAAAATTAAATTTAGGAAAATGATTAAAATCTATTTTGCAAGATGGAATTCAGTGTCTCAAAACTACTATTTTTATCATTTAGCGTAGTTAAATTAGAACTGGAATACCATCTGAGTTAGCAAAGCCATACTAATTTGTCATCATATTCTTAAATTTTCAAAGTTTACATAAACAAATTTCCTTATTTGGCAATCATTTTCCTTAAAACGAGACCGTAGAAGCTATCATGTAAGCAATAATATATGTTAATAATTTTATTTCCTGGATTTCATCAAGAAAAAGTTTATTTTACTGTAATTTTATTTAATCAAATCATGAATTTTCGTAAACGTTGGTATAAATTGAAGAGACATTAAGCCTTATTTTCCAGATTTGTACAATATATTATTCTAATATATTAAATGTTAAGGTAATTTTTATTTTGAAATAAATTTTCAAAATTTCTAAATGAAACAGATTGTTTTTATTTAATGTAAAGCCAAATTTTCTCAATAGAATATTTTGCATTTTTAAAATAATAAAATCTTCCTATCTAGTTTATAAATGTAAAACACACAAAATTCATGAAAATAATTCACTAAAAATATCGACAAGAGAAGTATAATACTTATATATACACTTTTTGGTATTTCTTAAAAACAATTTTAATGTCTTTTCTTAACTATGAGATTTTTTAAATTTATTTTTTTTACAATTATTCATATTATTTGGAAAACAATAACATATCCTGTAAATCATAGGAATTTATTTTTCAACTAAAATGAATGTATAAAAAATATTGTACTTCATTCTTTTGAATTTATTAGCATGAATGTCTTCTAAGATAAAATTATCAGCTAAGCATATCTTAAGCATTTTTCGATTTTTTCTTTTTTCTTTTCTTTTCTTTTCTTTTTTTTTTTTTACATATTTTTATGAAATATTGGTTTAAATTTCAAAATTAGTGAATTGTATCGGAGTTAAAAGTTTACTGTATTGCTATTATTTCTGTGAAGAAAATGCGATTATGTCAAAGATTTGGATTCGTCAAAATAACTTTGGAATTTAAAAAATTAATTTTAAGAATATTTAAGATTATTCATTTTTCAAATACACAAATAAAAAAAAATTCATTACCCCTTCATCTTGTACTCTTCATTATTCTAAGTACGATTCTTGCTTCCAAATCATGTAAATGTAACAGTTTTCCTTCCATAAAATAGAATTTAGGTTTTTTTTTTTTTTTTTTTAATAGAGCTTATCTACAAGTCTGGTTTTGAGGGAAAAGCACCTTTACGGCACTTTTCTTCCCTAAATTTCTTTCCCTATTTCCAAGGAAGTTAATTTCATTGCGGATTATTTCCCACGTACCCCATCTACAGCGATAAAATTTTTATCGTCCTGAGATCTACGGCCGTAAGATCCTTAAATTAAATAACGACCGTTAGAATCCTACTTCGGGAATACCGGAAATTCGAGTCCGGCAGTGTCCGGGGAGATGAATCTCTCTCCGGATTATTGAGTCAAGTCTAGGTTTTCTTGTTATCATTTCCAATGGATGCATATATGGCTAAAATGAAAACCATTTCTATTCCATTTGAGAGCATAAAACTGTCGTTTTTCATCAATATTTTATGAATATTTTATTGGAATATTGATTAAACTGAATGAAATTAATAAATATCATTAAATGTTACTTAACAAAAGAAAAACATATAATAAAAAGAGTTTTGAAAAGTGATAACAAAAATTTAATTTTATAAAGAAATAATTTAATAACAAGAGCTTTGATTTTTATATTGAAGATTTCTTATTAATGTTTACCAATAGCAAAGTTATTTTTAAATTAAATGCATTTTTAATTTTTTTAATGTTTATAGAGCTATTTTATAATAATCAACTGATAAATAATTCGAATATGATAGATTATATGAGCTTAATAAATGAAATTTCACAATAAAATTTCTGATTATTCAATTTTTTTTAGAATTGATATTTCATCAATTTCGCAAACATTGTAAAATAATTGTCATCGTTACATCGTATCTAAAATTTCACTTTTTGAAGTTAAAAAACAAATTACTCCATTGTTATACAAATCATAGAATGTATGGTGGATTTATGAAAAATTCTTTCATTTCAACGAGGTTAGATTCTTACAGATTTTTTTTGTCAATTAAATCAATGTGAATAGTGACTTTATATGTGTATGAAATTTCATTTAGTAATCACCACAAATGATTTAGATTGCTTGACTGACCAACAAAGAATGTCAAAAGTTTGGCCTCAAAAGAACATTTTTTAAATTCAATATCTATATTTAGAGTTAATTAGGTTTATTTAATCAAATTTCATACAAATTTCTATTGTATTTTTACGATATGTTTTTACTTGATATCACTTTATACTTATACTTCAATGTAATTATCCAATAAACTTTTTGTATGCTTATATCTTTGGGAACTTTTCACAAATTGTGAAAAGTTATAATCTGAATGGTCAAAGTTATAAGCTGAATGGAAAGGACTTTTCATAGATAGTCGACTATTACTCATTGCAATAGAAGAAATTGAGAAATTTTTAAACAAGCGAAAATTGATGAGTTTTCAAGCAAAACGTTCGTTGTTCAGTATCATACAGCAATAAGAATTGAACTTTTAACATTTTTTCTAAGGTAAAGTTTTCAAATCAGGTTGTTGTAAGTCTCCAGATTGTGCAAGCAATATTTAAATTAGTATTCAAGTAGTTTTATTTACTAATATAGTTGAAATGATTAAAATATAATATTCAGATAGATGAAAAGATTTCTTTATATTTATAAACCATATTTTTAAAAACAGAAAAATACACATAGTTGGCCACTTAAATTGTAAGACAATGAAGGAAAGTAAGTAAAAAACAATTTATTTTGCTAAACAGTATGGAATTGATATAAATTGATTAAATTTGCAAGCAATTATGGGGTTAAAAAGGTGCTAAATTAGTAGAAATAGTTGTCCCTTCCTGGCAGTTAAAACGGCCTTTATTTGGTTAAGCACCTATCGAATTGGGCTTGGATGATAGATATGCGCAATTCAATCTGATTCAATTTTAAGCCCTACTACATCAATTGTAATAGTTGGAGAGCAGTGGTGGGCTAGTCTTTCAGCAACCTACCACCAGGGGTTTTAAGTTGGTATAACACTTGAAGAACATGAAGGTTAACTTTCTCTGAATGATTTTTGTATATCGAAGAAATCAGTAGATAATCATTATATGCTGTTGCACTGTTTTGGTAAAAATGTTTTAAGTTTTAAAAAAATTGTTAAAAAGACAAAAATAAAGCACAACTTTGCCCTTAAGATGATAAAAGAATTCTGAACGTCATTCAAACTACCACAGATGTGAACTAGAAATGCGTGTGTCTTGCACATAGCTATATATGCAGTTCATTATATCACACCAGTTGCTGGATTCTTAAAATGATTTCGAATGTTATCAAGCTAAAAGCGTTCTCTTCATATGTTTCCGAGATTTGTACGGGAATCAGAATGCTATAGGTAGAATCGAGAACCTTTAGAAAAGACTGCTGTACCCAGTTTTATAAGTGGG
This sequence comes from Latrodectus geometricus, assembly GCA_026290005.1. NCBI lineage: Eukaryota > Metazoa > Arthropoda > Arachnida > Araneae > Theridiidae > Latrodectus > Latrodectus geometricus. The sequence goes on along the minus strand of JAPDSC010119898.1, from coordinate 18,307 downwards.
CACATCAGATTCTGCGTCTGTATCTTTGTTGCATACTCAAGGTAAACCAAAGTTATGACCAACATAGGCTTTAAGTGTCAATGCATTTGACTTATTTACCTGTTGCTGGAAGTTCTTCAAGCAAATGTATTTCCTGATTAATGGTCCATCATTTGGTTCTAAGATTTTGCCAGGCTGACCTCTCAATGTGCCTGTCATTTTCAGCATTAATTAGGGGAGTGTTTTAAGATATTGCATACCTCAAAACACTCCCCTTAATATGAGCTTCAGCAATCTATCGGTTCCATATTCACACTACACTGATTGGATTTCAAACAGTAGGAAAGGCTTAAGCAAAATTAAAACTCTTAATAAATAATCATTTGCCTTAATTGAATTACAATACTCGTTGATAAGCATTTTTTTAATTCTAGGCATAATATGCCACAATGAGAAATCTCGAACTTTATATAGTCATTTCCGAATGAGAAATTCATTACACAATTATTTCACTCTGCATTTCATCTGAAGTGTCTCCTTCTCGCATCATCAAAATACGCTGAAATCATAATCATTTGCATATTCCATCTTTTTCCTTCTTTCATGTGGTTTTGACGTTCGAATGATCATTCCTTCCTGGAATTACAATTTTAAAGGTCCGCATGGTATACTATTTTCATGTATGAATAAAAATAAAATGAAACTGAAGAACTTATTAAGAGTTCCTGATTCATATATGTTGTAATGAACAAGATAAATTAAGTAACTGAAAAAGGAATCTACAATTTTCATAAGGAATTGTTACAGAAAATGTCAAAACTTAAAAAGATTTGATGCGCATTTGGAAGAACGATTTATACTTATGGGGCATTTTTTAAGCAACCGAAATTTTATATAAATCAAAATTTAAAGCCTCTCATGAAGATTTGGGTATTTTCGTAACATTTATTTAAAATGGTGTCCTTTCTCAAAAAACTGAATATAAATGGAGTCTTTAATAGAAAAATTAAAAATTTTCATAAAAAAGCAAAAAATTGATTTCGTTTCTGATTTGTTGATATTATATACATTCATCATTATCTTCCTGAGTTCAGGCACAGTGATGAAAGAATACTGAAAAGCTGGATTTTCAACTTCAAAGCAACCAAAAGGAATAATTTCGTCAAAGAAAATATTCATTATTATTTTCTGAATATATAAAGAAAACTTTGTTGTACAAATTGCAAAATAGTAAAATAATAGATTACTTACGATTATACATGAAGAACTTTAGGTGGGTTGAATATCTAAATTATTTCAAAATGCTGGGAATTAAAATCATCTGCTGTTCAAAATAAATTCGTAAGTTCCAAAAATTGTTATTTCGTGATATAATTTGTAATTTAGGATACTATTTGTGATAGCTTATTGACTTTATCTGGTTTTTTCATTTTTGCAAATTTAAAAATAAATAAATAAATTTTTACGCGGTGAAATTTTTCTTTGAATGAAATAGTGATTTCAGTTGTTAATATAATATATATATATATATAAGCGAAAATTCTTTAAAATCATTTTATATTATTGCAATGTTAATGTAAATTAGTAAAAGACTATATCGAATTAAATTAACAATTTTAAAGTCAAAAATAATTAATTTATCTTTTGGAATTAAACATTCTTAAGTAACCTTGTTTTATTTTCAAGTTAAGAATCTAATGATAATCGCATTATTGAAAGTTTCGGCTTCAGAATTAATTATGAGTTCAATAGCTTCATGCATTTTAACTTAAATAAATTTACTTCCTAAAGTTATCAAGTTAGAGGAAACCAACATATCAAAGTAATGAAATTAATGCATTGCAGGGAAGACACAGTAATACATTAATTTCATTAATATTTATAAATAATGAAATTAATGTGTTATAAGGAAAACTACAATATGTATATTAATTTCACTAATATGACAAAAGCAAAAGTTTAAATTATAATTTACATTTCTATACCTTCCTGTTTCTGTTAACCCATTCTAATTCACTTAAAAATAATTGTTTTAAAAATAAAAAAGGACTCTACACTGTAAATTTATAAATAACTGCATTCTATTTAAAAATGATTAAAAGAATTGAATAATTTTAAAATGATTTTCAAAAAAAGCAAATATTTAAATTATAACTGTGTATAAATACATAAAAAACTAAAAATGCTCGAAAATTTAATAGATTCTATATGTAAAATATTTCATGTAAAAATAATAAAATTAAATTTAAATTATTTATAAAAATTGTTCTCAAACTTTATATTAAAATTCTAAAATGAACTCTAAAAATAGTTTGATGAGAGATATTTAATTTATTCAGCATTTACTTTATTACATTAATTTAAATAAACTTCCTGCTGACTAAGGCTTACAAACCTAATAATTTTATGTAAATTTTTTGCATGGTCAATTAACAAGGGAGTCATTATACCTGGCACATTCTTCTTTGAAACTCCTCAATATGTAAGGAGGATGGAAATTAAAACTTGTGAAGTTTAACATCCGAAAGCAATATAGACATCTTGAAATCCAGTTATATAAAGAATCAAACCAATGATCCTACAGATTAGAAAATATGTATTTTTTCTTGTCACACATTAGTGCGTCTTCTGTATTTATAAATTATTTTTATAATGTAAAATTATTGTTTTCATTTAAGAATTAAATATTTATAATCAATGTTTAAGGCCTTACTTCTTCAGAAAGAAAACTCATTTTCCTTTTTTTAAATATTTCTTCATTTTTAATCCAATTTCTTAGTTTTCTCTTTTTTTTTTTTTATCTTGAATAGACATTTTACTTATTTTTATGATGTAATTAACAATAAATTATGTTCAATACGCAATGAAATATAAAGTGTTATTTACTTTTAACCCTATTTTTTGAATTTTAAAATTTATTCAAGCAAGAATTTTGTTTACATTATGTTTAACAGATTTATCATAATGTGTGGTTAAATCTCGAAACTTTTCTTTTTATTTCGGATTTTCTCTCTCTAACACAAATATTTCTTCTCAAATGTGTATGGCCTTTCTTACACTTAAGTGGAATAAAAATCGCAAGAAAACGGAGTCTCTTGAGGAAACTAAGAATTTCAACGAGCTCCATGCGTGGGTGATAAAATTTTTATTGCCCCCGAAAAGAACAGAGGTTCCCTCTCCCGAAATGAAATAACGACAGCGAACTAGTAGTGAAACAAAGAAAAACAAACTAACAATGAAAAAGCAAAAGTCCGCAAGCCTAACTCTACCAGAAGAACTTAATCTTTTAAAAGCAGAAAACCTCGTGTACAAGGGAAGAGAGAGATATATAACATGCAAGTGGATTGATGCCAACTTGGTGATGGATAACGCAGGAATACTGATGATAGAAGAACTTTTTCCCAAATCAATCTTTCCAGACGGACTTTCTGTAATGACTTCCTCCATTATCTTGTACTGTGTACCGCTGTACCGAAGTAAGCACTTGGGCACGTTTTATTCGTTTTTCACACTCGATTTCAGCAATTCTTCGGGGAGGCTGTATCTGTTTGCTTTCTTGCGCAGCGTCCTCTGTCATGGTTGTTCAGCGGAGTTGAGTTGTGTGGTGGAAGAAGGAATGGCAGAGAATTATTTCGATTTCATTTGCTCGACTGAGAGTGAAATTCAAGCTACCCGCATGTCAGAGTTATTTTGTTGGTTTTCGGGTTTGTTTTGATTACTTTTTCCATATAAGTTAGTACGTCATGTAATTGGATGATTACGATTAAGTTTTTTTCAAAGAGAACTAAACAAAATGGACAGATAATTTTCCACTTGTTTACCCAAGAGATTTCGGTAATTGAAATTTTGTTCTGTTACAATGAGTGCAAAATTTGATGCTCAGATCTTTGAAAAGAATTTAAACAAAATTAAAACAACGGTTTAGATCTTTTAGTTATTTACAATGAGAGAGATTGAAATAAGAATGATGCATATTTTATGACTATTTTCTTATGTAATACTATTCTCACATTTAAAAGTATATTTATTTTCATGATTTGACATCATTGAAATAGCTTACTAAATTCTATCCTATAAATATTTTCTAAAAATCTTAATATAATTATTAATAATTTTTATTTGTAACATTTAATAAAATCACATTGTGTTATAATAATATTTGTTAAAATACCAATTATAGCATGGTTTTTTTAAAAGGTCTGTAACTATTCTAGAAATATATTTTCCAAATTCTGTATAAAATAAAAAAAATTTAATAATTTTGAAAATTTTATGGATTTTTCTTATCTTTAATTGTAAAATGTAATGATTTTTCATTCAATGAAAAATAGTATTTCATGTCAAGGAACTAATTCATTTAAAGGGAGTAATATTCATATAACTCAAAAGTATATTTATCGTTTCTATTTATTATTCAAAAGATATTAAAAAAAATTGTAAGGACTTATTGCGGCTTAAAAATAGGACCGCACACTTCACAGTAGGGGTTTTGAGTTCAATTCCAGCCATTGTTGAACAATTATGTATGGGTGCTTTTTTTCTCATCGGCTTGCATACAAAGCTTTTATATATTGTTACTTGGTGATCTTTTAGGCTTAATGCCTCTAACCTATGTATACATAGCTTAAGTATATAGCTAGCTATCCATGAAAAGTACTTCCTGAAGGCAGTTACGATGCTGATATTTAAATGCATATTAACAAGCTTGGGCTATTAGCTATGTGAAGTCAAATTATATTAAAATACTTCTAAAGCTGAAATAGGAAGGAAATAAGTAATCTTATTTATTTGATATATATCAACATAAATGAATAAACACATAACTAGCACTGCAAATAGTAAGACACGCACATACTTTCAACGAAAATATCAGAACTCAATATATGAAGCGTAAGCTTCTAAAAGCAATTATGACTATAATTCATTCAAGCATTGAAATGAATTGTAATTATATAGCATAATGGACTTTACTGCAAGCGAATTTAACATTATGTGAGAGTTTATCAATCAATTCATAAGAAAATATTCTTTTTGAGTGACAGATTTGGAGAATAAGTTATGCGGGGGAGCAGCTAAAAACATACTATGTATCTAGGATAGTGTCAGTAGTATATGGTAAATAATTTTATGGCATTAGCATACAAGCATTATCTCTGTTACTATACGGATATCACTAGTAGCATAGGCTTGCTGAAATATTAAAGGAAGTCACGATTCCCTTCAATGTTGCAAATCATCTGGTAATTTTCAAATTGTGTATTATCGTTGTAAAAGTTTTCTGTGCCATATATGAATTTTTTATTCAAAGCTATAGATGTGTCCTTTCTCTCTCCTTATCCATAAAAAATATTTTAACTGTTTCATATCTATTTATTTCTACATAGCTGTTTGCCATTTGTTGCGTTACACTTTGCATGACCAGTAATTTCACAGGATAATGAACTAGAACTTTCATTGGTCGAGATCACATCGTAAACGAATTTTCACACGTGCTGTAGGAAGTTTTATTATTTTTTTTACACGACTCATACTGAAAAAAACTTTCTCCTTGGTGCACAAAACAGTAAACTAGAGCTTCCATTTCCCATGTTTATGTAATGATCTAATTTTCATACGTACTGTTAGAAGTTTTATTTTACTTACACGATTCATACTGATGAAAAATTTTCCCTTCTTACACAGAACTTATTAGTGCTGTGTAAGGTGGGGGATTTTTCCATTTTATATGACAAGTGCTTTCGGAAATTTTCACCTTTATATACGACACTTACTTTCTCAGTTTTTACCTTCTTACATACCACGTATGGTGCAATATTTTTTCTTACATTACAAATACTGATAGGGGCTTTCTCCATTTTACTGTATTTCTTCTTCTTCTTCTTAGATTTGGGTTTGTATGTCATTGGGCACCTCTGCTTTGATTAGCATTTTGTACCTCAAATTCCAAACCCAATGTTTCCTAGTTCCAGTAGCTCAGGTCACCCACCTACTTTAATAATAAAGTCCGATAACCCTTTAATGGAGTTTAGGTGTAACTCTATAGTATGGGTGATGCCTAAAGAAGTTAATCTAGAGAGGGCAAGGGCCTCGCATTCATAAATGATATGCTTGGCCGTTTCCTCTTGCATATGACATTTGCTGATAGAGTCTTGCTGAAACAGTCCAATTTTAAGGAGGTGTTTTCTGAAATGATAGTGCCCAGTTATGAAATCTACGATTAAACGTATTTTCTGCCTAGAGCATCTTAGAATTTCAGAGGCAATACTCGCTGATGATCCGCAGATCATACTTTTAGCGTG
>JAPDSC010119884.1:0-12486 GCA_026290005.1 Latrodectus geometricus | reverse complement strand
CGTTATTAATGACATCTAGGATTTCATTTTACCAACTGTGTCGGCAAAAAAATAATTCAGAAAAGACTATATTTTTTTATTAGAAATTTCGAATTGCATCAGTAGAAATTTATAAAATTCAGAAGATTTTGAATTTAATACCAAATTAACAGAAATGACTAAATTATGTATGTTTACAATTCATTTATGTTAATAAAACAGGGCTACTTGTAAATTCATCTTCCAATTTGTTAATAAAACTTAAATTCAAAAAATATTTTACAAATTAACAGTTTTATGCTAATCTTAATACATTGTTACTCTAAAAATTTAAATTTTTCACACAAAATTTAACTCTAAATTTAAATTATCAAAATAAATGTAAATTTTGTAAATTTTGAAAAATAACATTTTTATAATAACAACATATATTATTAACAAAATTATATTATTATCAACATAGTAATATACAGATTATAGAATAAGATGTTAGAAAAATGTTTTATTGTTAATAAATGAATGATGTCATGAGTTGATTTTTTTCCCTGATGAATTGAAAAAATCTCCTGCGTTTATGCGTATTTGTATGTTTAATCAGATGACGAACCAAAGAACGATGGTATTCATCTAGGGTTCAATTCTAAAAATGCACTGCAATATATTTTTGAAAGTAATGAATACTTAAAAAATAAAAACATCTTAATATTTACCCTGAGTACTTAACTTTTGCTTCCTATGAAATTTGAACGCGAAATTTCAACAGCTCTGTGCAATGAGGAACAGAATGTGAGTGTAAATATCCAAAAATATTAAGAAATAAAAAATTATTTTCATAACATTATGAGAAAACAACTAAATTATACGGAATTTTTAGATAATGTTCACTTTGTTCAGAGAAATTGTACGAATTTCTTTTGAAAACTACAGAAAAATATCTGTTTTAGAAAGTCATGTATCAACAGAGTATAGATAAAAGAAAAACGCGACAAATATCTAGAGATAGTAACGCTATCTAAGAAACTTATAAGTGAACAATTCATTGTCAAGCCATCAATTTCATGTTCATAAGTATTTCTTGCAAAAGATTTCTGACATGAATATGTTTTTACAAATGAAATTAACAAATTTTATACACTGAGTTTTTATTGCAAACAGACCTACAAGAAAAGCTCTAAAATTCTAAAATATTAAAATTCTGTTAACTTTTCAACATTAACATTCTATCATCAAATAAAATCAAATAACATTTATATGAGTGTTGATAAATTTTATATAACTAAAAAACAGTAGTTTTAGCTCAAAACAACAAGAATCAACGTATGAAATGGCATACTTACCTGCACCTAGCCCAGAATTGACACTAGGTGAAAGTCTTCGTAATTTAGAAGCAGTTATCAAGCCGAAGACTCCCAATACTGACCTGCCACCCCCAAAATCATTTGGAGGAGATTATGACCGTGACTTATTTAACGTATCACAGCAATCTACTTTCTAAAATGGTTATGAGAAAGAATAATGAAAATATATAGATAAAACAAGGAAAATTTATGCATGAACTATTCTAAATTTTAATGGTAACCATTCATCTGCCAAACGTGAAATGAATGCAAACTTTCTATGTCATTTTAACTATTGGATGTGAAAGGTTTCTGACATGATAATATTTCTCCAAACAAATAAACAAACTTCAAAAGCAAATTTGCATACATTGCAAATCGTCACATGAGACATCATCGGAAACTTCGTTTAAATTATCCTTATTTTTAGAATGTAATAAGTGATACAAAATTCTCTGCTTAAAAACAAATACATTCCCACACACATATATTAAAAACATTCTGATTAATAATAAGTATAATAATAATAAAAATAATAATAAATGACATATAATTTTTGAAAAGTCAATAGATGTTGTCCTTATTATGTAATCAAAAAAATGCTTTTCACATTAAGCATAAATTCTTTTCTTTTTTACGATTTTAAACTGATTAACACTATATTATTGGTTATAAATATTAAATTATTCAAAAACATTATATTTTCGCTTATGTATAACAATTGTTATAACAAGTTACTTCTTATTTATTTAAATTACTTAACCTATTTTTCATATTTTATGCATATAAAATACAGATGATTTTTATTTTTAATGATTTTTCTTCTTTAGTATGTGTCTATACAGTTGTTTCTTCTTTTATGAATCCAAATTTAACAAAAAGCGCATGATCTAATGTTGCGTGTTCAAAAAAAGTGTGACATATCTAGCATTTTAAAATCTAAAGAGCTTGCATGGGTTTGGCACCAGTTTTCGCACCAAGCACTGCCCGATTATCGCGCCAATCTAAATTATATCACTTCACACAATATTCCGGTATTCGTAACTCCTATCGCACTCAAACAGTCACTTAAATCAAAACTTGCAAACTCGGGCAATTTTAAATTTGAAATATCAAAATTTCGAATGTTTCATTATAATTTCTCAATACAGAATATTTAACGTCAATTGTAGTAAAAAGATGCTTAAATAGCACTCGGCAAGTAGTGGATTGATTCTTACTTGCTGAGTATATATGGTAAAAAAACACTCCGCATCCAGTAACATTTTTAAAGATTTCATATCTTGTGTAAATGAAATATATCAAGACAGTAATCACGATGATATTATAGAAGACTAAAGGTAAAAATTTTATTCTAATTGTGCAGGCATCGGATTTTATTTAAAGTACTTGGATTGGTAAGAATTTACTTTACGGTCACCCTTGGCGACTTTTTCAAAATCTCGCCATTTTGCACAAGCGAGATTGGTGAAAATGTGCTTTTGGTCCCCTGCTTGGCATGTTTTCAAAAACGTCGATGCCATGGCGAAAATTCTACCGCTATTTCAAAGTGAAACTTAATTAGTGACCAATGAAATGCCTTAAACAAAAGAGTAATTAATGAGCATGCGTGAAAAAGCGCTTTAAATTCGCGAGTTGGCGAAGAAGGGAACCTAAACCACAAATTCACCCAGAATTATTCTGTTTTCCAAATTTTTTAATATTCTTATTAAATAAATATATTTTTAATGAATATTTTTAAATTTTATTTTAGATTTATTCCTTAATTTAATTTACCAGCTATCGCAGAAATTCTTAAACTTCAGAAACTTAATAAGACGATACTCTTTTCAAACACTTACATATTATATCACTGATAATAATAACCATAAAGATATGGTATCAACAGTTGCAAATCTTAAGAATTTTGTGGTTAGCCTATACTTGAGGGTGTCCCCTTGATTCTTGCCAGGTTGTGATCGCGATTGATATCCATACTGAGTAAAACCCAATCGTGTTCTGATTGGTATATTGTAACATAAGTTAGTTAGTTAGTAATGCATTAGTTAGTTTTACGTTGTTGGATCTTCTGGGGCTAAAAATGATACTTCGATAAATAAGATAAATCTTAAATTACTGTACAATTTGAATAACAATTTTATTACGTTTTGGTTACCATAGAGTTCAGCGTGACAGGAATGGCGCCAAACAAAAATCGCCATGTTTGCCAAAGGAGCACACTCTTAAATATAGGCTAACCCAACTTTATTTTTAATTTATTTGGATCATTTAAAGACTTATTTTTTAAATCAAAAATGTTCGACGGGATAAATTGTATTGTTGTTAAGCGAAATTTGAAAATTTACTTTTACGACTTGCAGAATTCTATCTAAAATCATTGGGTTTATCAAAATTATTAAACATATATCCAATTACAAAACTTTACATTTTCCAATTTCCGAATTTTTTTGTTTTTATGTAAAGTTATTAAATATGATTTTCATTAATATAATAAATTCGATTCTTTTATAATTTACATAACTTCCTCCACTGTACTATTTTATTTGTAGAATATTACATTCATTTTTATTTTGAAATATTTTCAAAAATAAAACTAATTAGTTTTAATACGATAACAGTCTTCTTATATACCATAAGGCTTAGTTATTTTAAAATCTCGCCATTTTATTCTCGACTTCTTTTATTGTTGTTACCCTTTAGAAAAAGTCTATTGGCGGTCATTAGGTTTGCTATTCAAATCACAAAACCTACGTTACCTCTGCTTGTCAAAAATGTTTTCGCCAAATGGTGCAAATTGTGTGTTTAAAATCAAAACTATTAAACACACAGTATGATGAGAACTGGAGTTTAAGCAATACATTTCACGATAAGCCTAAATTCCTGCCAAACATTTTATACAATAGTCAATTATTTACATAAATAATTACAACAAAAAATTTGGTTAAATTGTGGTTTAGGTCTCCTTCTTCAACAACTCGCAAATTTGAAGCGTTTTTTTTTAGCACGATCATTAATTACTCCTTTGTTTTAACCTTATCATTAGTCGCTAATTAAGTTTTACTTTGAAATAGCGGTAGAATTTTTCAACGTTTGTGAAAACATGCCAAACAGGGGACTTAAAGCACATTTTCACCACAAATTTATATTATTAAATAACGAATAAAGTAAAAGTATACTTACCTAATCATCACTTGGAGAACTATTAAAAAAAACCCAAATTCAATTTATCACCATCCATTCTTTTCTATCACTAGTTATGCCCAAATACTAAAACTCAAATTTTATAATAAAGCAATTTTAAAATGAATTTATTCTTTATGAACTTCAAAAAACATAAACCTTCAAATTAAATTTCACTTAATAAACTTAAGATAAATAATTCGCTTAAAAATTATTTTCAAATTAACAATCTAAATAAGTTTTAAAATATAAACAAATATGAAATCAACACTTTAAAACCGGAAATTGAAATCAAATAAAAACAAACCACTCATCAAGTGCTTCAGGTGTCTTTAACAATTTATGCACATGCACGATCTCGGTATGTAAAAAAAACACAACTTATGTCATACAAACGCAAGAAAACATTCCGATGCACTTAACCAGTTAGGAAAATATAGATGTTCCTTATTAAAAAAATTCTGCAATTAAAGAAAAATATAAAATGATGTTTTGAGAAATTATAGAAAACACATAATTTCAGATACTTGAGGAAATTACATTTAATTTTATAACTATCTGCATTTACATTGAAAAGTTTTACGTATAAGAAGACAGAATGAGGGTTTTTATTAAACAGAAGTAAAACTTTTTTTATGGTGTAGTTACCAAACTGTTTCACCAGTAAAAAAGGAATGCTGATGTTTCTTGTCATGGATTAAAGTGGTGAAAATATGTTTGATTGGAAGCTATGCATAAATTTACTTATAAACAATTTTTGATTCTTCATATTAGTCCAAAAATCTGAAGCAATAATAATTGGTTGAAAATTTTCACATAAGAGTTAACGAATTGTGAAACAACCGAAACCTAATTACAACAGTGCAAAATTGATATCATATTAAGTTATTGAAAATGACCCATCCACTTTGAAGTTTCGACCATATAAAATAAGCAATTCTTTTTTTAAAAAAATTTGTCTCGCGAAAATCTTTTGGGAATTTTTATTGCAAAGTCGAGTGCAATCCAAACAGTATGAATAGAAAGACTAATCTCCCATTTATTTGAATTGTAATGATGAAACATGCGCAACAGTCACATTTGTATATGAGGATTATTCACATAATCATATTTATTTACCAAAATCAAGATGGGGTTAAGCTTTACATCAGTGCTTTCCTACTTCCCTCACATTTATAGAGTAAAGAGATAATGCAGGAAAGAGTACTTACGTACAATGAAGACTCCCTAAGTAAATCGCCAAAACTGGGGTCCAAAAAACATAATACGACGGCTACTTAAAAAAACTAGACACTTGCATAGATTATTGAAGGCGTTAAAATAAAGAGCATTATGTAAATATTATTTAAATCACGCTATTCCAGCAAATGAAATCGCCAATGAAACTTTTATTTTCTCAAATATCGCCAAAGTAATCATCTTAGTACGTACCCAGGAAAGCGTTTCATCAATGCAATCAAATTCTACAATGGTGGAATTCTATAATCGAAAGCACAATATCAGGCTTGAATTCATAAAATCATGTCCAATGTTCAATTGTACAATGTACCATGGTTTAACAGATCTATTGAAATAGCTTATTCTATAAATTAGAAACAAATTCCGAGAGTTCTTTCTAATGTGAAATAGAAATTACTAAAATTACCTTGTTATAAGGACTTTAATTGAAAATGAAATTAAATAACATAAACTCTCAAGAAATATATATTAAAATTACTAATTTACATAAAGTCCGCATGATATAGGACACATTTTAAAGAAGAACACTTCAATACTTTATTTATAGCTCTTTCATTAAATTATCAAACTGAAATTGATTACCTCAATATTGTTTTCTTAGAAAATCTATTTTTTTCAAACTTTATTCAATTATTATATATGTGAGTTTTATTATCGTTAAAGACAATTCCTATAGCAAGAATATTTTTAGAAAAAATTGCTCTCTAATACTAAATAATATTTAATATATTTTTAAGTACTGTCCGGTTTCGAATAAAGAATTTATTTTTGATTTTTTTTTCATTTATTGTGATTTAATTTTATGTTTGAAAGATATACATAAAGTATATTATATATTTAGGTATTCACTTAACCGAATAAACAACCTTATAATTTTATAAATGAATTTACTCTAAAGAATCTAAACTTTATTACTGAATGAGAAAAATATACTTCTTTTTTATCTAACATAGTAGATACAATAGCGTAATAAATGATAAAAGAAATACCCTGTTACCTCATCCTAAGAAACGTTGATTTACAGTACTTTTTTGATAGCCGGAAATTTTCGTTTTATTTCCTTCTTTTCGTAAGACACAATGAAGCGAATACTGGAAAAATAAAACCTTTCACAGTTTAGAAAGATTTGATTTTAAGAAGGGATTCTTATTATGAGTAAGAATAGAAAAGGAATGTGAGACAAATTTTACTACAGATTTACAGCTTTGTCACAGTTTTATGTATTATATTTCTAGCTTTTGTAAAATCAGTCTCTTAATCATTAAGAAGATGTAATCTCTACAGACAAAGACTTAAAACTTGCGATAAAGTAAACGATAGATTATTTTACTGCAAGTTCTGAAAAGAAGGGCTTATAACATATAGGAAGGTAATGACAAAGTAAAGATTTCCAAGCAATAAAACCATTGGCGATTCGAAGATTCGGACATGAAACGCTTTCCTTCCCAAAAGATTTAATTTCATTAATCTAAAAAAAAACATAAAACACCTCAGTTTTTTAACTAAATTTGTACAAACTATGAGTATTTCATGCATTACATTTGTGTATATTCCATTTAGCATTTATAAGAATAATCACTTTTTATTAAAAATTTTTATAAAACTTTATGTCAAAAGCATCAACATTTTATAAAATAAAATTATAAGGTTACCAATATTTTTACAATTTATTCAAAAAATATCTGTTGAAAGTTCCAAATATAATTTTTTTAATTATCTGATGAAATTTGAAAATATATTTCAATGTAAGGTTGAGAAGTCGAATCAATAATTTACATTAGTCTAATCTAGTCTAAACAAGTGAAATGTTTAAAACTATTTAATATTTTTTACATTTTGTTAAAATAACAGATAATCAAAAATAAATGCACATAATGCATATAAAAATGTATTATAAAACATAAATATATTCATTTCAAATACAACCTTTCTCTTTTAACATTTTTCATATATTTGGTTTATTTTTATGTGAAGAAATGTGTCCAGCATTTATATCTTTAATTCAAATTTTGTGCTAACTTTTCATAGTGTTTTAAATTCTTGATATATATATTGTAAACATATTCAATGCAGGCTAATTATTTTAATGAATACATAGATGTAATAACCAAAAAAGTAAATTTATTTAGAATTTTCAATTATTATGGTTTTATCAGAGGATTTTGATTGATTAAAAGGAAGAAAAAATGCTTATGAAATATGAAATATTCTAACTTTTGAAGAAAAACATTTATCACTAAGATTATTCACTCAGTTCCAGAATTCTTTGATTACAGATATCAGAAAATGTAATTTCAGCTTATAAACATTTTTGCATAAATAAATGTGATTACTTTATAATATAACTATATGTAATCAAGAAATTAATAATAGTGTACGTTATTTTATTATAACTTTTTTCTCACTGAAAATTTTACTCATTGCTTAAAATTGACTTACATCATGAAACTTAATAAGAAAAATTTTAATACAATTTTTAATTTACATAAATTTTTAATAATACACATATACAGTGAACTTTGAATAATTTTTTTTTAAATAAAAAGCAAAATAATAAATATTTTTATAATGAAAGGGCATTTTATTGATAACAAATTGTATATGAATCATTGTTTAAAGCAACTATTTAAGGTCTCATTAACTATGTCTTTCAAACGTATTTGAAATTCAAATCCGAGAGCAAATAAATATCAAATAATTAAAACTTATTTTTGAATAGTTTGTATAGTAAAATGGCAATACACTTTTCTGTAGGTGCGTTTCTTATATGTCTAAATAAGTATAAAGTGACTGCCAGAGAGAATGTTTTGGATTCTGATTATTAATATTCTAAAATGTATCTCTATAAATCTTGTTTCCCTGAAAAGCTCTGTATTTTATACACTTAGCAAAAAATTACTACTGTCTCACATAATTAAGCTTCCAACTGAGAACAACAATGTCAATGTGGGTTTTTTATGGTTATTGTTACACAGTAGTAAAAAATGTTATTACAATTTTTTTTTTATAAAAAATGAGGCATGATTACCAATAGCATTAACTTATGCTTTTTCTATCATGTATTTCACAAGAAAAATCGAAATATTTTTCTTGAATTTTTCAATATAATTTAATTTAATTAGATAATTTAGAAGAGTAATAAAAATAAATAAAATTTAATTTTATTACTCTTTTTTTAATTTTATGTATGGTATATCCAGGACATTTGCGGACAGTAAATTAAAACAATAAATATTTCTTTACGAGTGATTACTTAGAAAAAGGTTTTCTTCACAATGATTCCTTAACATTGTATACTTTAAATGTTATAAATTAATACATTTATAAGTTTTTTTAGCCATTAAGCTATAAACAAAACAAAAAGCGTGAATTTTGATTTTTCTCAAATTAGTTTATTGTTACAAATGAAACGAATATTCCATTTAAATGTAACAAGAAAGTCAGAAATAAAGAATACACGTGAAAAAACAAAGAAGAGCATTTCAAGGAATTTCTCTTCAACTGTTAAACGTCTTTTTTTGAAGAACACAGCTGAAATACATTTCAAAATATTTAGATACTGCTTAGAAATAATCACAATATTTTATTTACAAATATCAATTTTTCTTTCTGTAATCTAAGCATAAATTTTTATTTTTCATAACTGATAAACTTATTTTTTACTCTATCCCATGTTTAACTGTAATTTCATTTTAAATAATATTTTTTGTAGATTTAATTCTTTCATTGCAATTGTAATTGTTATTATTTTAAAACACTCATGATAATTTTCAACTTTGTTAATGCGTAAATCAATTATCATCTGGAAATAATGTAATGTATAATCTGGAATCTGGAAAATTTCAAAAAATAAATACAAATAAATTATAAACTTTCAAAATAAACGTTAATTTGGCTTACTATTAATCAAATGAATATTATAATCTAAAGAATATGCAATCTTTTATGATATTGCCATATGTCATTCAAAATCTGTGAAAACAAATGAAAACAGTTTTCTTCATAAAAGTAGATTTATATAATATCTTATCTTTGCGTTTATTCGCATATCTCTTCTGTAACGCTCCTCATAATATTGATCAATATATGGAATGCAATACATACTTTTGAGGGGATACTTTACATCTCTAAATTCTACATTAGATTTTATGATGGCAAAAAAATGATGACGCTTTTCTTAGCTTTTCCATTAGTGTCAGTTGACTTCCTTCCTGATCCTCGGAATTTTTTTAATTATTTACCCCCATTATTGTTCTTTGGTTTCTAGTAATAATTTTCATACATTTTTCATATCATGATCATCTCAAAATAATTTTAGAAGGAAAATCAAAATATTCTCTCTTGTAAAGTTGTTAGAATACAACCACAAAAATCTACTGAAAATTTTCATTCTAAATACTTAAATCATAGTACGATATTTTGAATCTGTAGATCTATAGAGTGACCATTATCATTTTACTCTTTGTGGACATTTTTAAGTCTTGTTGCAGCAAGATTAAATTTTGAATTATATGATTAAAACTACGATAGTTATATGGGCAACTGTAGTCTGGTTGTTTGGGGCGTCGTTTTGTTTATCGGAAGGTAGTGAGTTCAAATCCAAGCTCAACTAAAAGTCTTCCCTGTTAACTAATGGTGACTAGGGCACGTAAAATATGTGTTGGTCGCAATATCCTCAATGTTACCATTCTAAATTAATGCTACTGGGTGTTAGAGACATGGTTTTGATCTTCTCTGGCTTCTAACACTTAATTGAAAACCCAAAAGGTGCTGCCATCTATGAAGTCTTATTTCCACCCACGTGGTTGGAGTTCTCTATTCAAAAACGGAAAATTCTTTTTCTGACTTCATCCGCCCAGTCCCAGACGAGCGAGCTTGGCTTCGCCAAGTGTCATTAGTAACAACAACATCATGGTAGTTATAAATGAAGTAACCAACATACTTGATAAGTATTTTTAATTTAATTATTATATTAAATTAAATAATATATATTAAATTTTCTTAAATTAATTTTTTACTTAAAATTTTATTAGATTTGTGCTTTTGAAAAGATTGAACCCGCTGGTAATTTGTTACTTTGTTGATGTTATTGATGAAGCAAACTACAACTCAGATTACAGATGGCAAGTCAGATAATCGGTTGTCTCTTAAGAGTTTTTTCAACTTAAATACCATTACTGTGTGAAGTTGAAAATAGAGAAAGAAGAACAGAGTAACACTTACAGCTTGAACATAATGATAATGACCATTGTTAGACAACTCAATATAGTGGTTGTCCTCCGTAATTAACGCTGATATTTGTGCATAAATCCAGTCGCAGAGGAAGTTTCAGACACAACAATAGTAATCTGCTTTTAAAATTTGTTCTTAAGTTACATAATGAGTACAAATGATATTTTTGTAATCAGGTATCCCAATCAGCAAAACTTCACCAATATGTCACTTGATGAAATTATGTCAAGTTGGCTAAGACTTAAGTCTCCTCATTTATTTGGTTGATGTTATAAGTCAAGCTTGTATCTATAGTCCAAGTTTCATCAACAGAATAACGTGTTTTAGAAAAAAGAAACCGTTATTGCAATATTTGACAAGTTGGGTACTATACTTAGTGCATTCTGTTCATATTTATCTGGAACACAAATTAATTTTTCTAATGTTAACATTTTTTTGTATGTGCCACATTATTTGGTAATCAAGCCAAACTTCATCTGTTAATTCAAGAAGAAATTCAGACAGTCGATTACCTAATCTATAGGTGATTTGTAGAGAAGAGCTTAATCACGGTGTCACTATGCTGTTGAGGAATAGATAGCTGACGTATCCATTCGTTTTTACAGTCTACCTTGTATTAAGTGCTGTGATCTTGCATCCATCCTATAAGATTTTCGCCAGGAAAAATCACGATCTTAATATCCAATCACTGGTTGTTTTATGTAAGTGTAATTTAATACATCAGAACCCATTTCTACATCATACAACAACTACACCTTTTACTGTTTCAACGATTTTATGTACTATCTACATCGACAATGATACCACCTCTCTGATTCAATATCAAGTTTGTGCATGCCCAGTCATATACAACATTTTTAAACAATGCTGCCAGTACTTTATTTACAAACTGCTTAGATAGTGGTTTATCACAATACATAGAATATCGAAATTATCTCAACTATATTTTGTATACTTTTTAAAATAAAATAATTGAAATAATATTTGTCTCTTTCAAATGAATCTCAAAATCAAAAAGAAAATCTGAAATGTTTTATGTGGTTAATAGAATAAAGTCATTTATTTAATCATAAGAAAATATAAAAATTGAATTACAATTAAAACCTGCTTTCTGTTTATTATAACTTTCATATATATATTTATAACCATTGTGAGTTTTTAGGAAACATAACAATTTAGTTTTCCTGTTATAATAGTGTTCATAAAAATAACTTCATAAAAATGAATAAAAAAATTATATTTTAAATTTTTAAAATTCTTTGGTTTCTTCAATCCCTTATTCCCACGCTATTTATAAAGAAATAATACTATGTAAATAAAGGCTAATAAATTTTATGCAACCATATAATTTAAAATTTCTCATGTATTTCATTAAAAATATTGCCATATTATTATAATTCAATATTTTGAAATAGAAAGAGAGATTTTCTTACGCCAGACATGTTTATCTGATTCAAGGAAAAATAAAAATTTATATCCATGTCTTATATATATATATATATATATATATATATATATA
>JAPDSC010119882.1:0-46593 GCA_026290005.1 Latrodectus geometricus | reverse complement strand
TTTTTTTTTTTTTTTTTTTTTTTTTTAGTTTTGCACCAATAGCAATTAAAGGTTCAATATCAAATGAAAATTCAAAAAATATGAAAATTATTTACTTTTATTATACTTATAAATTTGTAAATTTACCAAATCTTTTTTTTATAAAATGTAAATCAGACAATCCTTAAATTTTCAATGATTTCGATTTAAAAACGATATTTCATTTAAAATTTTTCACATTCTCAATATATAATAAAGAATTATTATTATGCATGGAAAATTATGTTAAATAGTAATCAAAAATAATTTTAAAAGTTAATCAAAAATTTTAAATTTTAAATCAAAAACATTTAATGTTTTAAATAAAAATTTAACTAAACACAAAATAAATATTAGTTGAAGTAAAATTTGAAATTTGCACAATAAGCAAAGAACAAACAAGAAAAATTTTCAAAATGTTAATTTCATTTCTTATAATACCCAAGAATTTATAATTAAGTGAAGGATTATAATCATTAATTTTAAACATTTTTTGTATTTGAATTGACACATAAGTAAATTTATATTATAACAAAATATAATATTTGGATATTCGGAGATATTCAAATCGGGTATTCAAATATTATTTTAATAAAAGCACACTTGGATCTTTTGATTAATATATTTAATTTCAAATTCATGAATCCTATTGTTAAAGTTTTGAGAACATGGATCTATTAAAACTGTGAATGAATAAAGATCTTCATCATCAAGATTAATAAAATTCAAATTATATTGCTCATATTTTCAACGTTAAAAATTGAAGCCGTAGTGGTCTAATTGGTTGCATTCATTCCTATCGGGAGTTAATGCATTCGAACCCGACGCTACCGAAGATCTGTCATGTTCGCTAATGGTGGGTGGAGCACGTTAAATATGTCGTGGTCACCATGTCTTCCATGTAAAATGATACCTCTGGATGTCGTATGCCAAGTCTAAGGTTTTCTACTTGGACCCCACTCGGTGCCTCGCTATATAAGTTGCCATCATTTCAACTTCTTGAAGTACTGAAACGTGGAAATCCTATAGCAGCCGGGCATTAGAAATTAAAAGAAATCGTAAATTTTATGCAATCGAATTTTTATTTCGAAGCCTTTAATTATTTAATGAGAACTTTGAATATTTGTATCCATTTGCTAAATTTTGAGTGAATAAATTTTACCACAGTTGTATGACACATACGTGTAGTTGACACATACGTGAAATAACTCAACTAAAAACTGTCTAATTTATCTAGTTGTCAGCATACCTGACTAAGGATAGGGAGGTCCTGGGTTCGAATCCAGGCTCGTACAGGGATATACTTTCTCTCTTTCTCTTGTCTTTGTCCTTTCCTTATATGAATGGTTACCTACCTTATAAATGGGTACTTATGGCATGTGTGTATTGAAAAAGTCGAATTCCACACCAAATTACGGTTCATTTGGAAAAGTGAAGCAACGCACCCCAAATTGCCAGCCTTTGCTGGCATGCGAAAACAACAACAGCAACAATTCAATGAAAAAAATTATTATGAATATTGCAGCAAGAACTAACTGCAAGTTCTGTAATAACTAGAATAAAGGGAAATAGACAACATGTTCAAATGAACTACCGTTAATAAATTATCGATTTTTAAAAACAGTTCAATCTATATTTGACATCAGTTTTATAAGCAAGAATTAGGCTCAATCCTTTGAGATTTTGACTTCAAGGTCTTTATAACCGTTAAATGCCAAAGAACTTTGAAATTTTTGAGCAAAGAGAAAAAAAGTTATTAAGTTTTACATTCATTTCTATCAAAATAATCTTCAACCAAAATTGCTGTAGATTCATGCGTTTAAAGCATCTCGACTCAAATCCATTTTAATCCTATTTTTAAAACTTCAAGCTCATGAAATTATTTATAAAAAGTTTGAATGAATACGAGAAAATTGAAATTCTGAGCCTATTTTTTAAATGAAATTCGAGAGCTTCTAATTTAGGAAAAATATATGAGTTTCAAGTTATCAAAATTATAATTTTTTCCAAATTTAAAAAAAAAAAATCTGTTCTCAAAGTTTTAAATGTTTTAGCTTTGGTTTTCATAAAAATTTTTTAAGATAAATTTTTCAATAGTAATTTAAGTTTAAAAGTTATGAAATAATTATTTCTTTCGATCCATAAATACAACTCCTGATTTCTTAAAAAACTTTATCATTTTCGTTTAGTTAAAATCTCTAAAAATATTGTATCTTAAAAAAAAAAAAAATTAATTACGAAACATATGCATAGTATCTATAAATTTTCATTTTTTTATTAAACATAGTTAAGTTTAAATTATTAACTTTTGGTCCTGAGAAATAAATTTACCATTCTAATAATAGATTACATTGAAAACTCGTGGCCTTTAAAATTGAATTTAATCCTTTACTAGAATATAGATTTTTAATTTGAATTATTCAATAATAAAAAATTCAACTGTTGCTTAAAAGCTAAAATCATTATTCATTTTTTTTAGGAAATGAAATAATTAATAAAATGATATTTTGATTTAAAAACAAAAACAATAAAAATAAAGAGAAATTTCTTCATGAACTATAAACAAAGAAAAACTAATTATTTTTAATCTCTATTAAATTTCTTAAAGGGAATTGTGTTTTATTGATCTAATAAAAATGCTACAATATTTTTATAACAATTAGAGCATCAGTTATTCGAAAATTTCTATATTTTTAAAGTCTTCTCAATTTAAAATTTTTGAATTGGAAGCCCTCAAATTTAGATCTGGATTTATTGTTCCATACCTAAAGGTAAATGTTGAGTTTTTGTTGTTTACAGATCTATCTGTAAAGGTAAATGCTAGAGAATTTTCCAGCTTTTCTGGACGCAAAAACGGTTTAATATCTTTGTAAATCTATCATGGTTAATGGTTCAACAAAAACTCTTTAACTGTTGGGTTATTCATTACATTGTATTAAAAATAAGTAAAAGAAATGTTTCAGAAAAATTTGATAAAAATGTGAGCTCAGATATAAATGTTTTTAAAAAATTTACAAAATTTTGAAAGTATGATGAATCTAAACCAGAAATTTTCGTCTTGTATTAAGACGGAGTAACGCTGATAATAAACCTCTAGATGGCGCTGTTGGTAAAAGCCTTAATTGCTTTCTTACCAACTTATTGCTATTTTGAATTGTAGATTGTAAAAGAAATTACTTTTTTCATATGCAATTGGGACTATTTCATAAATTATATTTTAATTATTTTTCACTGTATAACTTAGATTTTGATTCACTCTGAAAGATTCTCTACCGTTAAAGATATTTGATACTTATCTTAAAGCAGCGTTTACCAAGTAGTGTGAGTGTTAACCAAGTGTGTTTGTATTATATTTATTTTACCTTAAAATTATTTGCCACTCAAAATGACTGTCAGTGAAATTCAGAAATTCAAGATTGGAAAAGCTGTTTTGACATACATATATAGCAAGTGTTTACTTTTTTATTTTTATTTTAAAAGCACCGAACACGTGATTTGGCCCTAAGTAACTCATCGTGGATCTCTGACTACATCGAATTACTAACACTTGTTTCTCGTTCACAACAAACGCGACGTCTAGCGACTTCTCTCGCAGCTAAATTAGCCAGAAGTGTGACGTCACATGGGAAGCCCGGACACTTTTGGCTTGATTAATGTTCTGGCCCTAGAGTTATGCTTGCTTCGCACGGAGACAGTTCGTACTGTTATTACCTAAATAAATGACAACGTGTAAACATTCAACAACTACCAGCGGCAGCAATAAAAATTAATCACTGTTGGATCCTTCACGGGTTGGGGGAAAATAGGGAAAAACATTTACATCCACTTTGTTTTTTTTTTTGGTGAGTTTAAAGCAAAAAATGCATAAATTTGTCGCCGGAGGGAAAAAAACACTGAATAAATTCATCTCCTGTGTTCTTTCCTTTTTTTTTTTTTATAAACAACAAACTCAGAAGTTGATTTCAATATATCTGAAATTCAAAACCGAAAACTTACGCAGTTACAGTGAAGTGGAAGCTGTAAGAAAAAAAATGTATTAAATCGAGTGATAAATAGCAGCCTACAGGGGGCGCTCGTTAATCATGTGCCGCTCGAGATCACGTGATGTGAGTTTTTAACGTGATTGAGAAGATATACAAGAGGTGGGATAAAAATGACCTCTTGAATGTGTTGATTAATTACCCTGGGTTCCATAGAAATAAAGTAAAAAAGAAAGCGATGAAGTAACCTATAATCCCTTAATTTTCCCTAAAAGTAGGGATAATCACCATATTAGTAATTATAAAAGCACCTTGAAAGAGAAAAGTACTAAGATTTCAGAAAAGGGCATGTAAGGCAAAAAGTAACATACAATTAATTTTTATTTCATGTTGTCAGTTTCGGCTAAAGGTGATTAATAATAATATCTACCACTCTGATATGTTATACATGACAGAAAAATATTATGAGGAAAGCGACGAATTAATTTTTAATTTCAACAATAATCTACTGCTTAAAATTTTCCCTTCTTAATCTCTGATATTTCATGATATTTTGTGAATTGTTTAAAGTTTATTAACGTCTGAAATTTGATAAAAAGTTTTTAAAAACAATTATTTTTCTGTACTAAATTCCTTATATGTGTGTATTTCTGATTTTCATGACTTATCAATGAGTTGAAATTTTAAAATCTGTTGTCAACGAAACTATCTCACAAATTAGTGCATAGGTCTAAGTAAGCAAGCAAAACATTTGTATATGAACTTATAATCCTCTACAAATATCTACTATAATATATTTACTCTCATTTTTTTTAATAATTAATATTCCTTTGTTATCAAGAAAAAGGAAATGATAATTGTGTACACTGCTCCTATTATTTTTTTTAATTTCTTGGAAATTTTTTAACTGTTTGAATGTACAAATAAAGTTTTATGCGTATCAAATAAATCCTGGACTACAAAACCCATGCCTAAAATTTTACTTGGAAGGAAATTCTTGTTTTGTATGTTTATCCAATCTTTTATTCATAGTAAGTGAATTAGGAATATGAACATGGTACGAAATGAAACTTATATCAGGATCTTGTTTATCTTTGGCCAATTTAAAAAATACCCCGTTTCATTTTGAAATTTTGGTTACAGCATTTGCATTTAATTTAAACCCAACTTAATTAATTAGAACTAACTGTAAAGTTATTTGTGTCATGTAGTACATCTTTCAGAAACTCAGCTCGATTCTTTTAAAATTAATGCGCAACTGCCCGCAGAAGGGAAAATATGTGTTTGGCATTAGATTCTCCTTCTTTCTAGATTCTTAGAGACTAATTTTTAAAATAATGTGGATTGTAGTATGGGTCAAAAAGTAAATCTGTGGTGGAACAAAGCTTTTTAGTAATTTTTTTACGATTTCTGAAATGTATGTATAACATATGTATTTTTGATTTTTCCAATACGTCCTTCCTTCTTCAATGGCAAGACAGCCTTTGATGAGCCTTGGCATTCTTCTGTATTTCCTCCAAGCCTTTCTATTTATGCCCAATTGATCACTCTTAAAATGATGAGATCCATTTCTAGGTAGTCAAACATTAAAGAATGAGTAGGCCCCTAGCTCTTGTTCCAGAGGGCCTGGCTAGGAATATTTTGTGTTGAAAGTTCTTTGTTCATTCTAATAACATGACGAGACTATTTCATTAGTCTGAAATTTAAAAAATATTACATGCTGAATTAGAATGTAATATGTAAGACTTAAAAATCTCAAATTCAAGAAT
The DNA here is from genome assembly GCA_026290005.1 of Latrodectus geometricus. Classification (NCBI taxonomy): domain Eukaryota; kingdom Metazoa; phylum Arthropoda; class Arachnida; order Araneae; family Theridiidae; genus Latrodectus; species Latrodectus geometricus. Next base: position 40,826 of record JAPDSC010119882.1, on the reverse strand, counting down.
ACTTATTGCATTACTCAATAATTAATACTTGTTGAATTTGGAGATTAATCGAAAGTCATATTTATTATAATTAGAATTAATATAAAAGTTATTCAGAAATGATTTAAATATTACATTTTATTAACTTTGTAAGTATGATTTAAGTATTACACTGCATTGTATAAGTTATATATAGTTTGTAACACTATATATAACTTATACAATAGAGATTATATAACACATTTGACATTCGATTAATCATCAGTATCAAATAAAGTCAATTTTGATGGTTTCTCAACTTTGTTGAAGATTCAAAGTTAATTTTTGGAATAGGATACTATGAAGATTCTTATTAAATTCAATACCTAAAAAATTAGATATTGCTATCTAATAATAGCATTTATAAAGAATTGAATTTATATGGTAACTTTAATATCAGATTTCAATTAATCTCCAAAGCCCCAATAACACTTAGATTAACACTGAAATATGATCGCATGCTAGATCCCAACCGGGCTTACAATTAATCACCCACATCCCAACATAATCATTCAGAAATCACTTGTAGGATAGAGACTATATTATATATTATATTATATTCTATCATATATTATATTATATATACCATACAGTGTAAGGAAACAACTACTTGAACGGGTTGAGATAATTAGTTGGTAAATATATTGATCTACGTTAATTTCCAGTCAAATCACACTTTATTGGAAAAAAAGTATATTATCGTTAGCATACATCTAATCATGCTTCCCTTCCAGTGCAGTGTGGAAGGTGGAGGTCCAACCCCAATTTAAATTTCGAAAAGTTCCAATTTTTATATTCGCATACCTTGGTTCTTGGCAATGGTCAAAAGACACTAGGCATCTCTCCTTTTACTGTTTTAGATATCTTTTTAGATATTTTATCTTCATAAATATGTTTAAAATTTATTGTTAAATTTCTTTTATCGTATTTTTAAATAAAGGTATTGATTACTCTAACCAAAGTGCAAAATTCAAGGCTTATAAACAAGAAACTCGCTAAATAACCTCATAAACACTCAAAAGGCAGTAATTAACTCATTTAAATCACTATACGTTAGGCCAAATTTGAGATTCAGTCATTTTCTTACAAGCAACAGTATGCATACAAACCATCCCAGTTGATTATATTCATAACTCGTCTTTGAAACTACAAGGAGGCTTGTGTTCTCCCAGATTCAGGCTGCTTTTTTTTATTTATTTATCTCTTCTTTTTAGCAAAATCGTGCCTCTAATCTCCGCAATCTAATTATTATATTCTTCGCGTGATTAAGATGTTGAAAATGATCTGTTGACAAGTGGGGGTCGTGGGGAGGGGCCTGCTGATTGTATCTGATGAAAAGGTCAAGTTTCGGCCAAGAACGCCCCCTTTCGGGCCATCACGAAATCCGTTTTTATGGCAGAAACTTGATGAATCGCCGTTTAAAACATACGTTGGTTGTGTTGAGAAACGGGGCGGTCGCAGGTGATGTCTCAATAAAGTGATAGGAGTACTTAATGGTACTGAAACCGGTAATGAATATTTAAATCTCGTGGATTAGATGCACGCAGATGAAACGAGTCTTTTAATTAACTTTGACACTGCATTATAATTCAAGATAATATTTATTGCTGAACTTGCATAGTAATAAAATCAGTACACGCTATGCAGTAAAATCCGATATTTCAGAATTCGTAGTATAATGAATGTTTCAGACGGTTTCGCTGAAATTCCTCTACAGGTAAAATAATGAAAAACATATCTACATTTAATTTTGTATTAAAATAACTATGAAATGTTAATAAAATGAATTTTTTTCAAACATTTTATTAATGATATTTTTATATTTCACGACATTCAAGCAATATTTTTCAAACGATATTTTGTTATTTATATTTCAAGACATTCAAGTAATATTTCTCAAACGATATTTTGTTATTTATATTTCAGTATTTCACGACATTCAAGCAATATTTCTCAAACGATAATTTGTTATTTATATTTCAAAACATTCAAGCAATATTTTTCAAAAGATATTTTCGTTAAAACGAAAACATAAGAAATGAAAAACAGAAAATTATTAATTGTAATCTTTTTGCTAAAGCAAAGGGCACAGAAAGATAAAAACTCATACATTTTATCCCAATAAAATAAGTTTTGTTACGGAAAACAAATGTATTATGTATTTCTGTTTTTTTTTTTTTATATCAGTGTAAACAGTCAATCAAATATTATCTGTGCCCTTTGCTTTCAGAAAAAGGTTACAATTATATAATGATAAATACTATAATGATATGTATAATAATATATATATCATTATAAGTATTAATATATTTATAATGATATGTATATCATTGTAAGTATCTTTTACGTATTAATACATCATTATATGACAATATTATACCTATCAATATTGTTTGCGTTTTATGTTTGTACATACATCCTACAGATTTTCGATTTAGAATATTTGTAACATCATAGATATTAACTTTTATTCCAAAAATACAAGAGCAGTTTGTTTAATTTGTTTCACCGCTAACAATAATTTAGTTGTATTGAGAAGTTCAATTAAAAGTTTCAAATATGCCTTATCTTTAATTTTATTAATTGCATTTTTTATTTGAATTGTATAAACTAAGTGAGTTTAACAAGAACTATTTTTATTTTAAAATTTATTATTAAAAAGGAAGAATAATAAACACGCATTTGGAATTGAAATACATTCAGATATATTCTTAAGACCATACTTATTTTTAAATTTACTGTTAAATGAATGACAATAGACACAAATTTGAAATTGAAGTGATAATATATTCATAATATCTTTTTTAATTTAAAATTTACTATGTTTGTGATATAAGTAATAATAAACTGATCTTATATATACTTGTTTTGTTCCAGCTTGTAATCTGAAATACAAAAAGTCACAAATACTTGTTTAACTTGGAATAAGAAATGCAGAATTGTAAAATATGAAATTAACTATATTTAATATTTACAATTTGCAATAAAATGTGATTATAGTGAGTTTTATTAAGTGCATTTAATTTATGTATTGGATATTTTTATTTAGTTTTGAATATTTTCCTTAATTTTTTCTTTGATAGCAACTTAGATAAAAAATTTAGTGATAACATAAATTACAACTATAAAAAGATATTATATAATATAAAATTATTCCTATTCAGTTTTTTTTAAGTTTAATTCTTAACTTTTTCCTTCTCAAAAGTGTAAAATTTTAAGTCTATTTTAACTAAAAATATTACTTTGGTTATTATTTAAATTATCAAAATCATTTTGTGAACGTATTTTCAAGGAAACACAATCAAATGAAATTAATGATAAGTAAAACCAAGAAATTTTTATTTAATTTTTTAAATTAATTCTACAATAAAAAGCTCAATTAATTCAATGTTTAATTATAGTTATTAATAATACGATTTTAAATATTTTACTGAAAATTTAGCTGTGTATACTTTTTGATTTTTTGTGGGACAAATTTTTCCTTTACATAATCAACACTTTTCAAAATAGGAAGTTTTTAATATTTTAAGCACTTATCACATAAATGTGATTGTTTTAAAAAGGAAGTGTAAATTCTAAGATCTCAAAAAGTTTTAAGCAGAATACAAATTTTAGAAATAACCACTGAGAGGGTCAGCAACCTCTCAATCTTGTAAATAATCTTTAGACAAACACAAAATAGTTTATTGCACTCTAATGTATCTCACGGTATTAGTTAAGAAAATCTTTAACCTATTTTAAAGTGTAGTGCATAAAAACCAACCTAATAGTGGATTTGTTTTTTCAGAACATCCGAAGTTTCAGTACTTCTCGGTCAAAGGAGACTACAAGAACAGTTATGCCTTCACTGGTAAGAAAAATTGAAATTGTTGGCATGTATAAAACAGCACGATTTACTTCCGCTTTACTTTCACTAATCTTGTTATGCCACCCCCCCCCCCCAAGGAAAATAGTAAAATAATCGTTGAAAAATCGGGAAATCCTTATTAAAGCTATTTAAAAATTGATCTTCTTAAGTTATTACTTATATCAAATCTTTTTGGAAAAAATAAAAATAAACATCTTTGAAATTTGCTTTTAATTTCAGAAGGGGTCATTGACCCCAAGAAAATAAGCAGATTTTTATGTTTACGTTATTGTTAATCTTATTTAGGAATTTGTAGCTTTGAAGATTTTAAAACAGAAATTATAGCAAGACCGAAGCAGATTCTAATACATTTGAAAAAGCGATGTAAATTGTAAGCATTATAGCTTGTTTTCATTTGTAAAAAGTGTAAGCTGCTAAAACAAATATTAGCAACTACTTTTAATAATTTTTTTTTAAAAATTAAGAAATATCATTTTTAAATACGAAGAACTAAAATAAAATATAGCATACATTTTTTCATGTGCGGAAGCCTTTAGTTTTCCTATTAGTATCGGCTGAATATCGTTTAATTGTGGTTGCACAATATTCAACATATCATCTTCAAAACGATCACTAAAAAATTAAAAAATATTGTCTGTTTTAAAATTGTAGGAATTTTTTTTTTCGTTTTAAGCTTCAAATCGCGACAAAAATCTGTATGAAGCAATTTATTCTGAAAATATATACTACAATCGAGTTATCATGGTATAAAAATAATTTAAATATTTTTAAGTCCGAGATAACTCGTGATAATCAGAGAAATGGTTAAATAAATATTGAAATTCAGCCATGTTTTGTATGCTATTAAGTTTTTCAGTTAATTAAATTTACGAGTAATTTAGTTTCAAATAAAATACATAGGCATTTATTATTTAAAATATATAGTTAATCCGAAGAAATAAGAATAAAATTATATTTTTACTGAAGGAAATTTTTTCTGTATTTTTCTAATTATTAATTAAATAGGAAAAGTTCAATTTAATAATATCAGAAATATAATTTTATTCGGCAAAAATATAATCTATAGATTTTTGAGTAAAATATTTTAATGTTGAAATACAGTAGAATATTTCAAAATTAAATGTATTCATAATAAAACATTTGTATTTTCATCTCGCAAGTGTAATACGTAAAATCAAAATATTTATGATAATTTAAAAATAATATGAGATAAATAATATAATTCTAGTTAAATGTCTAATATCCTGATATATTCTCCCATAAAACGACTCGTGCGTGTTGGTAGGAAAATATCACAATTAACAGTGAGTCAATATTAAAAAAAAATATGAGGACCTGAAAATAATATTTTTAATAAAATATGTATTAATATAAATCATAATATGATTACATCCAAATATTAATCACAAACTACAAAATATTTGTTAATAAAAGGACTATAAGGAAATGATATAATTATTTACAACAGATCTATTTATAATAAATTCCATATCATTTTAAGTGTTCATTAACAAATTTCCAAGAATTGGGTATAAGGAATTATATTTATATGAATGAAATGTATAGCATATAGTATATAAGGCATTGCATTTATTTAATAGTTTATGTAAATTGTTAGTACTAGATTTTCACAACAGATGGCAAACGCAAAGTGTTTTCATGAATAAATTTACCCACATATATTGAATTTAATAAATTATAATCTGTGTATATAAAATGACACTTTTTAATTAGATCTAACAAAAATATATTTCTTATTTTAATATGACAATACTATTATGTCTCTAATTTTTTAGTAGAAGATAAACATATTTTGATACATATTTTTTTAGATACGAAATAAATTAATGCTAAATAAAGGTTTATAGTTTTGTAAATAATTATTACTAGTTTAATTTGTTAGTAATTACCATTAGCTAAAAGTTGGAAATTCGCTAATGCTTCTATATCTTAAATATTTTCATATAATTTTTCGTTTATACTAATTTTTAATGTATTAATTTTTTTTTTACATATTTCATAACTATATATTACATTTAAACGTTATAGTAAAGTATAGGGTTAAATGGATTTATATAATTTTAGAAATATCACTAATATATATACAATTTGGTTAAACTATTATATTTTCTGCAATTTTAACTTTTTATTCGTAATTTATGCGTTGAAAATTTGATCAAGCCTGAAAGAAAAATTGGTGCAAAAAATGCACTTGTAATTTTTAAGGATATTAGTTATGCACGTATTTTCCATTCAAACTTTCAGAATTAAATGCAGTTTTTAAATTATCAAATTACAACAAATGTACGTGAGAGATAATGTAAACTGCAAACTTCAAAACTGTAACCAAAACTGGGGAAAACAAAACTCGCATTTTTCACCAGCTTGCTTTTTGCCTAATTGTCCTCTGAAGCCGTACTAAATGGCAGAGCATTAATTGGTGCCCTTCTCATTAGCATGAAGAATAATTAATAAAATGTTCCCGGAAAACTCGAGAGTTTTGCCCTGAGAACACCCCCCTGAAAAATCGCACCATTTCGGAGAGTCAATGAGACAAAAGTCTCAGTCAATTTGCAAGGGAACTAAATTGGATCCGACGTAGCGAAGGGAAAAGTCGTCATGTGCAATTTAATTAAGATTAGAGCATTTCGGGATACCTGTGCTGGGGGAGAGAGAGGGGGAAACCACCCTCCCCCTATTCATGTCTCCCGGAAAATAAAGAATCGGAATACTTTTCGCCCTATCGACTGTGAAATATCGCCCAGAATTATAATTCCGAAAAATGTTAACTGTAACCGCCTAGATACGAATCGGAATATAACCCCATTCATTTTTCCCTGCATGCACAAACCGACAAGATCTCTTAATTTCCAATGAACCCTCAACTCAAATTGCCCGGTGCACCCCCGGTTCCTTTTCCGAAAATTCCAATATCTCTGGAAGGCATTTATAAACTTTAAAACACCGAGAAAATTTTCAAATATGCGGGTGAAGGAGGTGGGGAAGGGAGCACCCACGGGTGCAGAAAGCAAGCAAAGCTAATTTATCGCTTTCAAAACTGCGCCAAAATTATTACCACCATGTCAATAATTCCTGCGGTTTATAGCGCCGAAGGGTTTAACTTTTAAAGAAGCTACAACACACAGAGCGGACCTCTTCTAAAACATTTCATGTCTAATTACTGATGGCGTTTGCTAATTGGTAGTTTCCCCCCAGGTCGAATATGAGGGAAATGGGGGGCCGAGGAGGAAATATGCAAATGAGGCGGGGTGGCCTTTTTCGGTGACTAATTGTTAATTAGCGTACGCATGCCGACCGATTAATTACACGGTGATTATTTAGTTAACAAAGATCGCGTCTCTCGCGATCGCTTGATAGGAAGGCAGGCGAGCAAATATCGATTGAAAAGAGTTGCTGACTTCTGTTTCCAGCGTTATCAATCTGAAATAAGGGGTGGACCATCCCCCAATTAAAAATCCATTTGCAGGTCTTCTTCCAAGACGCATAATATGAAAAGAATTAAATCTTAAATATAAAAATTTAATTTTTTATGTACTTCTTGTCACCTTTCCACTTTAAGCTATAAGCCATTTCTTCGACTCTCCCGAGTTAACTCGAGTTCATATATACACATTATATATTGGAATAAATTATTATTGCGAGATATCTCGTGTACCTTGAAAAATTCATTTGTACTATTTGTTTTATTATATTTTTACAAAAAAACATTTAGAGATGATGGAAAATATTTCGCTATTTCAAAACTGATTATTTTTACTGTTTTAATTTTTTAAATATCTATTTACATCATAGATTTCATTTAAACTATCGGTATACGAAAATGAAAAATTGCGATAATTTTTTTGCAGTTTAGTTTTTTAAAAAAATTAATCAGGAAAATAGAAATAATTATTTTTAACTGTTTATTAATTTTTTAATACAATAATTTTTAACTAGATAATATCAAATAAATTTATGAACGATATCTTAAAAAGATTATACCAAAAAATTACATATTTTTTTTTCCGTAATAAATTTCGTTTCTCCATTAGTTACTAGCATTATTAAATTATAAATAATAATTAATAATTAGTAATATAGATTATATATTATTAATATAGATTTTTTGGTCAGGAGAAATTTTACTTCATATATATATATTTCTCTTAATGACCAAAATTGGTGAGCATTTTTAGATTTTTCTTGTAAAATTACTATAGTTTATAAATTAAAATTACATTATTTGGTCCTATATAGAGAGAGAATGAATATTAAGTATAGAATATTATATATATATATGAACCCGAGTTAACTCGGGATGATTCAAGAATTGGCTTACGAATTGTTTTACAAATAGTATTTATATTTTCTCATCTTTGTATGCGTAAGCAAATAGCATAATACGTAAGAAACAATTAGCTGCTAGGAAACAAACAATAAAAGGATCCTGTTTATATGAATTGATGTAATAAAAAATGTTCTTGTACATATTAAGTAATATTCCGAGATTAAATATAGTTTCCTTTTTTCCAGGTGCCGGTATTCCTTGTCCACCTGCCTATACGTATGCAGCCTCATCCGTAGCCAAACCCGTCCCTAGGCCGTTCCTGGATTCTCCGCTACATTCTCTGGTTGCCTGCAGGAATCCCTACTTCACAGGTACGACTTGGTGTACGTGCATTTTTATTTCTTCATTCAAACCTAAAGCATTAGTTTTTTTCCCTCCCCCTTTAAATTTCAAAAAATCTCTAATAAGTTGAAATGATTTCCGAATAACTTAGCATAAAGTAAATGCTGTTTAAATATCTGTGAATAGATAAAATTATTCTGTACATATTAATACATGATATAAATATATAATTATATAATGTATACATATTGCTTACTAAATGGTATTTATTCATAATAATATTTGTGAATATTATACACAATGAATTACGAGAGAAATCAAATCAATTCCTTTTTTTGAAAAGATTTTAGTTCAATGTTATCCATTCACTTAATTTTCCGATGGATATATCATCGGACTATCAATTAACAAAATTGTGATTCTGACTTCAGTTTGATTTTCAAGAGTGAGCTATCGAAGAGGGACTGAGCGCTGTTTTGTCCTTTACAGATCTTAAGGCAGTATGGTTTTTGTCTAAGAGTCGTAGTGCCATCCAATATCATTCAAACTAAAGAAGAGTTAGTGATAGGGCCGGAACCGCAGTTCAACTTAAGCAGGTATCGTCACTCTGTGAAGTGCATCTTCAGTGGATTCCTTTGCATGTTGACATATGGGGGAATGAAATAGCAGACGTTGTGGCGAAGGAGGGTTCTGAAGAACTTTTTTCAGTTACCAATTCACTGACATATCTTGAACTATTAATAGACATGCTACCAGACAAATTTACCTCGTCCCCACCGAATCATCTCTCGTATCAAGCTGATTGTCCTGGAAGATTCCTTTGCCTGTGATTGCGATAGATATATTCAAACAACACTTTCCCGATTCTTCAGTGGACAACTGAAAGGACGTATTTATGAGAGAAGTTCCAAGATGCACCCAAATTGTCCTAAATGTCAAGATGTACCGGCACATACCCTTGAGTGCCTGGGGTTGTCTCTTGAAGTCTTAAAAAGTCTACTATGTTATTTTTGATTTTCTAAAAGTAAATAGACTCGTGGACCTCGTCTAGTATATTCCTAGACATGGAGATTAGCAACAATAACAACAATATTGATCGCACATTAGAAATTATTACTTTTGTGAGAAAATAACATTTCTGTGCAAAACTAAATGAGCACGGAAACCAGTATTTAAAAAAATTAGCAAAATATAGATAGGCTTTTACCCACCAATCACATTACAAAATAATTTCAGAGTTCTGTTGCAAACCAAAAAGGTATTGTTGATTAGTTGCAAAATTAAGTTCTATCAGTAAGTTTACTTATAACTAAGCTTGATAGATCCATGCATTATTTGCAAAGTCAAACAGATCTCACAGTGGTTACAAGATTTATTAGGTAATGAAGTTAGTTTCAAATCCAGATAAGTCCCTCAGTTTTGTTGCATATTTGGAATGAATCAAAATATTAGTTGGTTTAAATAATAAATCTCATGTCTTTGTTTCAAAACCAGAGAGAATTATTTGCAAAACCTGCTTTTATGCAACTCCCCCAAACTGTTACTTTGTTGCATAACTGGTATATTTATAAGTTGATTGCAAAATTAGATATATTTCATTTCTTTGTTGCAAAACCAGATAAATCACATAGATTAGAAGCAATAGTAGATATATTTGATTTAGGGCAAAATCAGATAGATACAAAAATGAAGAGTTTTTCCATTCACTTTCTTACAGAGCTTAAAAATTAAGACTTGTTACTAAGACAAATTTATATAAAAAAGGGTATGTTTAAATATTTCCATAAATAATATTTTTTTTTCTTTTTAAAAACTCATCAAAATCTACCTAATTTTGAAGAACTATCAAAATTATGAATCTATATGTATTCGATTGTATTTATAGAGCTTAAACTTTAGTTTTTATGATTACAAAAATGTTACCGTATTTCAATCAATGTAAGATTATTATGATTTTAAAAATGCATAACATCATAGCATTTTATCTTGAATGCACGCAAATAATTTTTCTCTGGCTTTAACACAAGACTTCAGTTTTACTGGAAGATATAAAAAAAAAATCACAATTTAAAAACCTAAAAGAGTCTAATGGTGGAAAAAACATTAAGAATCTCAACTTTTCAAGAGGAATCACAGATTTCGAGATTTGATGGAACCAAGTGTTAGATCTAATGTTTGAGGCTTGGTTTTTGATCTGATTCATGAGCTAGATTGATGCCCTTTAATGACCCTTGATTTAAATTTAAATGCACCATATAAACTGCCTTTATCAGTGAAATCCTTTTTGTAGTAGAGATAAGAGAATCTTCTAATTGACATCCAGTTTCACATCAAAAAAGTGGCATCCGATTTTCATGCAAGTACTCAAAAAGCACTCATGATTTCAAATAAAACAATTTAGCCTCTCTTACTCCGCTTGGAAATACTCTTCGTGAAATACGGCCGTATGGAGGTGACATTTATAGGGACCCACCGGGGCTTAGATGGAGGCCAATATCATATATCATGCAAAACCAGCGTGTGGAGCTGTGTTTAGCGCTTCTCTACATATTGGAAATCATGAATACCAATATTCTAGGGAGTAACGTCACATATTTCCGGGACTCAACTATTTTATTGGGTTATTTATGTGAAATACCGTGGAGTTGCTTGGGTGGGGGAGACGCGGACTTGAAATAAATATGGGAATCAGACGATATGGAATGATCCTGTGCTGTTTTCATATTGAAAACCGTTTTATGGGTTTATTTTATCGGTATGTATAGCAGAAAGTGAAGCATATATTTCCCTAGTTAGCTTCTAAATTGAATTTGCATCTGTTTCTGTTATTACAGGATGAGTTTCAGTATCAGATAAAGGGTTATTGGTTGAGTATTTTTAATGCTTTTTTTTAAAGAAATACATTAAAGTATATTAAAAATATCATACATTTTTTATATATTTTTTTAAATTAAATATTAAAAATACTATGATTATAATAAATTAAGGAAAAAGCACAAAAAGACGATAATGCAGAAAGTTATGCCTGGAATTTAATGAAACTTCTACACATTATACAGCATATAGAAAGGTACTAAATAGTATAATAAGAAGTCATCAGACAATTATAGTGTTATAAAAATTAACATATGTATACAATGAACAATGGGAGATATAAGAAAAGTACCTTTAACATGAGGTATGATTCCCAAGGGAAGAAGTAAACATGCAACGATGTGTGATGCTCTGAATTATCGCGGTATAGGAAGTGCAAGCCATCGCTCTTTCAAAGCGGTTAAAAGTGTGACTAGGGTCTTAGGAGGGAGACTAAGAGCAGATACAAGTTGCCCTAGAGCTTCCTAAGCACGCTCTATTCGGTTAAGGTCCAGTGATCGAACTGGCCACAGATTTCCCTCAATTGTTTCATGCTTAAGATAAGCATCCACAATGCGAGTTTTGTGTGGTCTCGCATCATCATCCTATAACATTAAATCATCACCTGTTGCATCAGCATAAGGGCGCACATAAGCATCCATGATGATCATCTCTATAAATGTGAGATTTAACATTTCTACGGGAAAAGATGGAGGTCCACCCAAAGAAATACCACACCAAACACAGACGCTGCCTGATCCTTAAGCATCTCTTTCATGGATGTTTGACGGATGATTTCATGGATGTTTCATGGATGTAAACGAATTCCATGTTCTCTCCAAAAGAAAATGCACCTACTATACCTTTCAAGGCTAATCCTGGACCCATCCATAAAGTGAACAACCCTCCATTGATCACGCGTCCAGGGACATGTTGACGTGCCCATTGCAAACGTTACAGACCAATAAGCGGGACACAAATGACTGGTATCCTCGCATAAAGACCACGTTCGTGAAGCCTTCGACTCACAGTTGATCTGGATACCAACCTTCCGGAGCTGGCAGCGTGGGAGTTTCTGACATTTGCCAAAGATGCAGATTTTATTACTTCGTTAGCATAATGGCAAATATCGGTAAATCGATACTCGTAGTAATGCGTGGCCGTCTTTGGCTGAACCACCTAGATACCAATTATGCGGTATAGGAGGATTAGAAAAGTCTATAAATCCCAAATGGACTCACACTCACTTCTATCAAAATATGTCAAGCCTCTAGTCTCTCAATTACTCGCCACTGAAATTGTTCGGTCAAATGATGCCTGGGAGGCCATTGTTGCAATTTCGCTATAACAGACTTCTAATCTTGCAGTGACCATTGCCACGTTGCACTGAAATATCAATTTTTATGCTTCTCGTAAATGACGTATTCCGACAGCAGCGCCACTATTTTGAATAATGTCATATTGTTCAGTTCTTTTTCATTGCCAACATATTCATATTTTTCCTGTATATTTAGTGTATTTAAAATATATATTAAAAATATGCAAGTTTGAAAACTAATTAAAGCTTGTAAATAGAATTTTAAATTATTTTTTAACCACCATATTTTTAAAAATAAGAGGTATAATGGTATGATAAATTTTAAATGTGTAAGTAATCAGTTCAAGCACAATAATTTACAAAAATTTAAAATTTTATGCTTTTTTTGCTTATTATTTATTACGGTATCCTCCAATATTCTCTATGAAACTGATAGCCAAACGATTAACTCTCTGGCATTCACTTCATTGATTTTTGAGTTCGATTCCCAATTCGGACAGGTATGTTTTTGATAATTTGCAATTCACTTTATATTATATTTCGAGATCGAATTGGTCTGTAGCGTAATAAACAAACCAAATGATTGTTCATAAATAGCAGTTCGTTTTTATTTTATTTAAAAAGAAATATATTTGGCAGTTAAGAGTAACTGCTCTTTAGATAGTCTAATTAGTGATCACTTTTTCATTTGGAAGGTTTGAATACAAATCTCATATAATATATAGAATTTAATTTCCTATATTTTAACAGTCTGATTCCCTAAAGTTGAAAATTTACAGCCTTTTTAGAACTTCCTTTTTTCCCGGAATTAATTAAATAAAAAATCTTTATAATATACATAATTACATAAAAAATTAATGTGAGTTAACAGTGAAAGTTTAACTTCACCTGAAACATTGAAAGTTTTAATTCATCATTTTCACTTCAAGCAAAAGCTATGATTAGGAATATTAATTTTTACTGAGATATTTTTATGATTGTTAATAAAACTACCTTTTAAAAACTTTACTCAAAATATTAATGCATTTTATCTGAATGTTAAAATAGTTCAAATGGTGGGAACAAAAAAGCATTGAGATTTGAGTTTTCGAATCTTGAATCTTTTGAATTTAGAATCCTAGAGTTAGGAATCGAAAAATTCACTTGAAACATTGAAGTATTATTTATACTGTTATATCTCTACAATTTTCGATAACTATGTTTTTACTGACGTACAAGTAAGTTTAAATTTTAAAAAATGAGATTTCAGGTGTTTTAGACTTTGTTTACAAATTTTTACCTGGCTAAATAAAAGCAATTAAATAATTGAAACGCAATATGGGAAAAATTATACATTGGTATTGACTGTAAAAGGTTATTTGAATCGTTTCTAGCGGTAAATAACAGAAATTACTTTTTGGAATCTTAATTCGTAAATATGCGTTATTTTGGCAAAAAATCTTCTGAGCTGTTTTAAAACTTGAAAAATAAGAGCAGAATAATGAGAAAATCACATTATAGATGAATAGTTAAAAAATATTATGTATTAATAAAAAATTAAAATATTAAACATTTGTAATAGGAATATAGACTGTTCAAGGAAAATATATTTTAATCAAGATAAAAAAATCAGCTATATTAAATTTAAAAAGAAATGCAGTTCTTCAATAAATGCGTAATAATAAACATCAGAAGCATGTGACCGCCATCTTGGAATTTTCCTTTTCCGAGCATATGTTATTTTATCCGTAAGTCCACAGCGCCATTTTAAATATATGAAGCGAAATTAAAACGATGAGAAAATACTGCATTAATTAATGTTTAAACTAAAAATATATAATGTAGGAATATTTCGTAACGTCTTTATAGAATACTTAATGAAAGTTTTTTCAATAAATGTATCATAATAATAAATATCAAAAGCATCTGACCACCATCTTGGAATTTCAGTTTGGCGAACATATGTTACTTTAATCTTAAGCACATATCGCCATTTTAAATCTATGAAGTGAAACTTAAAACAATGAGAAAATATTGCCTAATTAATGCTTTAAATAAAAGTATATAGAATAGGAATACTTCATAACGGCTACATAGAACATTTAATAAAAATTTTTTTTTCATAAGCTTAAAAACAGCTAACGATATTAAATGCAAAAGGAAAATCGCCATATTGGAATCTTATCGCCAATACTTTCCAGAAATAAATTCTCTTCCAACACTCGAAACGCGAGACATCCTCCAATCTATGAAAAATAAAAGACAAAAGCGAGCCAAAAGAAACCATTAAATGCTAAAGAGTATGATCAGAGGTGGGTAAAAAAAGGGTGCTTAAAAGTAAATACAATGGAGAGGAGTACTAGTAAATTGAAGTATCAAATTTAAGATTTTCAAGCACTCAAGCGTTGTAAACTAACACCAAAAGCCTTCTTTCAATTTTTTTCCCCAACGTGAATTTTTTCCCCTTCTTTTAGTTTGTTCTCCTAAATGCATGGGGATTTTTTTTTTTCCCACAGTTTTATGCTCCTCCATTATATTTTATTTCATATATTTTTCCCTTTTTAAAGTGTCAGCTATTTGATCAAACATATTGTGATTTTCCCCAGGAAGGGCTTCAGAATTTCAACTGTCACGTGATTTCGAAAGAGAATTTTCCCTGGAGTCTTATCGATATTTCCCTAATTAGATATTTTGAGACATCAATAACAAATTATCATTTTTAATTAAATTTAAAAGATTGATGTTTTTTTCCGTATATGTAAATAAATATAATAATGAGTTATCCGTTCATAAACTATTTTTTTTTTACCTTAAAGGAATGAATCTAACAGTATCTAAGCATGAAATCATGATTTGTTCTTTGCTATCTTAATTCAAACATTTGATTCTTAGGATTTAATTAACTAATCATTGTATTTAACTGATTAATAGCTTCTCTACTTTTTTCCTACTGTTAAGCATAATTATAAAATAATTAATATTCAATTCGTTAGTGTTAACAATCGTTGTTTAACTAGGCTTTAAATGTTGTATAAGACATTTAAGGCCTGGTTAAATAACGATATGTTACACTCAACCACGCACATTTAGAAATTTTCCCCACCAAAAGATTTGTATTTTTCTTCTTTTCTTAAAATGATTTTCATGTTAGGTTATTTTTCTTCTTAATACGCACTTTGATCTGTTTCCCTCTTTTAAACAATTAACTTTTCTTCATTTCTTTTGAAAAAGAACATAATTTTAATATGATGCATTTTGAAAGAACTATAACATAATTTAAAATTATGTTTCAATTTGTAATAATTATGAAATTCATAAATACTGAGAAAGAATCGAGATTAAGAAACTAGAATTTTAATGCTTTAAAAAAGAGAAAGAAAAAAAAACATTAAATCGCATGAAACCTCTATTAAAATTACTTAGCTCATTTATAAAACTGTATTGGGCCGTGGTGGCCTGTTGGTTAGGGCATTGTTCTCGTTACCAAAAGGTAGTGAGTTCAAATCCCAGCTTATCCGAAGATATGTCGTGTTCATTAATGGCGACTGGGGCACGTAAAATATGTCTATTCGCAATGTTTCCCATGATCCCAATTTAAATTATTACCTCTAGGAGTGGTAGAAACCGGGCCTTGGGTCTTCCTTGACTTCCTATCTCTAAATTATAAAGATCTAGATAGTGCTGCCCTCTATGTGCGAAAGTCATACTGCCACCCTCTGTAGGGGAGTGCTCTGCTCAAAAATGGAAGACGCTCTTTATGACTTCATTCGCCCAATCCCTGATGAGCAGACTTGGCCTCGCCAAGTGTCATAAATAACAATAACAGATAGAAAGGTCATAGTCGCAATGTCCTCCAAGTGAAATGATGCCTCTAGAGTTGGCAGACAAATTCTAAAAATCTTTTGCTTGTTTCTAATTTTCAAAACAATAAGAAGAAATATATTATGTAACGTCGGCACACAATCGTGGATTGCCTTTTTGTTCATTTTCATCACTTTGCCACTTGTAGTACAAAAGTTAAAATAATCGTAATGGCAACAGTTCAAAAATGAAAAAGATTTATGCAAATGAATACAAGTATGAATCTTGGCTCGAATCTAAAGTTCTAACGTAAAGAAACTGGTAATGGTTAGAACTGAATATAAATCATATCCAAATACTTTCTGAGCACTTCGCCTCAGGTTTATTACATGAAGTTAATATTTAATTTGCAAACTTAGAGTTTTAAGAGTTAAGATTTTGATTCAAAGTTCTTTATTCTCTGAATAAATAAAATGAGTGGTTAAATGAATAGCTTAGTTGTGTCAAATTTTTGTTGCAATGTGAAACAACGAGACGTTCACAGAAAGAGTTACAAGTAAAACCACTTACTTTTATATCGATGCTTATGCATATCTCCATCATAATTTCTTGAACGATGATAAAACAGAACTATAAAAAAATCTATCTCAAGTGGTCAGTCTCGCCAATTCCGACATAAATAAAACATCATGAAAGAAATCTTTCATCGCCAAAAACCTCTGGATGTCAAGACTTGTTACCAAAAGTAGCACCTTTGCATAATAAAACAATACCTCTAGAGGGAATAAAACTTAAAAAAAATAAAATGAAACAACACTGGAGTCATTCCAGCCTTCTAAAAAAGCAGCTGTTTTTAAGCACTCGTTAATTTTTTTTTCCACCTCAGGACGAGAAAAGGACACTTAAGGGTGTACTCTTCCGCTTAAAGTGCCGGGGAAGTTATAACCCACGCATTTAAACATATGCAGACCCTGTAGATAGATATATAGATAGACATAACATGATCCCTCTCTTCTCCCCACATCACTTGGGGACTGAAGAGCAATTGATTCAACTACAAGAGTGGATAAACAGATTTGGTGTCTGCTAATGGAGGAACAGAAGTGGGGGAAAAAGAATCCCCACTTGTGTTACGCTCTTTTGAAGATTGAGATAGATATAATTACGGTGTTCGAGATTGTTTTCTACGGTGTAGAAACAGCTTTAAGTGGTGGGCAATGTAGATTACAATCTCGATTGGCAGTTGTTGGCGATTCTTTTAATAATTGCTATTGGCGATGTTACATTATAAAGCATGAGCTTGTTAAGGACCTGGATTTAGGAAGTAAGTTCCTGGCGGACTTTTTTTTTTTTTTCTTTTTCCCTGCTATGAAAATATTTCTATTGCTGACGAGGGCTAATCCTTAAAATTTGATTAATAAAAATAGAAAAACTATAATGCCAATTATCTTGACTAATTAAAGAAAAACATTGAATAATTAGAATTTTGAATGTTTATTATAAGTGTTATTAAATGTAAAATAATATGTTCTCGTTCGATACTGAGTTTTTTAATTATGAATTTCATAATCCGAAAATCATTAAGTATTATATAAAGGAAAAAATTATATGAAAATACTCCCCTTTCTTCTATTTTTAAAATGATTTTATATTAGAGATAATAATTTGTTTGCATAATTTTATGTAGCATTTTTAAATAAACTCCTTACATAAGAAGAGAAATAAAATTCGCTTCATAAATTTAGGATCAAAATATATTTTTTTAAACTTTCATTGCAATATTATAAAAGTTGACGATATCAAAGTTTAAATTTAATTAGGGATTAATGTAAAATTGTTAAAATGTATATATTTTAATCGAATATATGCATATTATATTTAAAAATATATTTTTTATATCGAACTTAATTGTTATTTTTTATTTTTTAAAGGGTTCAATAAAAGCTATAACATTTCAATATTTCGAGTGTCATTAGAGAATAATCATTAGAGATAATCGTTAGAGAATTTTTATCAAAAGAATAAATTTTTTTATTTGTATCTGATAAATTTGCTCTTTTTTAAAAAAAAATATTTATTTAGGGACTTTTTATTATTTTTTTTTATAATTATAATATTAATTTAATTCTAATTTTCATTATTTATTAAAATAATAATAATAATATAATGCAATTTATAAAAATTTAAACTGAATTAATAATTTTAATTTTTAAGAAATAGAATAGGAATTAAAAGTTACTGCAAGAAAAAGAGTGATAATTTAACAATGGAATAAAAAATTATCATCAACAATTAAAAATTATAAATTTTATTTCCCTATTTTTTATAAATTAACTAGGATGCTTTAACATAATGTTAGAAAATTAAAGTAACATTGCTTTAAAATTATAATTTCCATATAAGAGTATGTTAGAATTCCTATATAAGAATATGTAAGAGCTATTGTAAGAGTTATTGAAGCTTTTAACAATTTCATAAAAATTATTTCATCTATTTATTTGAAATTACTGTTTCATTTCTAATAATTCAACGTAAGATAACTTAATTTTTTTATTTTTTAATATTTTAAGACAATTGGCATTCAAAATTATCTTAAAATTTATTAAAGAATAATTGCATACAATTATTTTATTTTGTCAATAATTTATTTACTTATTTCAACAGTAAATTTTAATCAATTTCGTGTGGTTTTTAAGTAAATTCTTGTCAATAATTCTTAAATAATCTTGAATCAATTTTCGGCGTAAATCAATAAAAACTTTAAAAAATTCCTTGCTCATCTTTATATACTTTTTATGAATGCTAAATTAGAAACGATTATTAAAAATGATAAAAGTTAGTTTTTAGGAAGTAATTAGAAGTTTTAGTTCTTGCTGGTTCATATGAAATCCAAAATTATCAAAAATATATTGGCAACAGTAAGAATCAACATAAAAAAAATCAGTAAGGATTGTTATTAAAATAAAAAATAATGTGATTTTTCCATATTAACCGTAACCTTTCAAGAAAGTGATTAGTATTACAAACTTGCGCTTTCTTCTTTTATTAAAAAGTAATTTTTCAAAGTTGTTAACCTCACTTTATATCATCATTATATCACTAGAAAGTTCAGAAATGTTTTTCTTAAGTACCAAGCTCTCATAAGCTTTTACTTTCCCTTTTTAAGTAGAAATATTTCCTTAATAATTCACTAACCTTCCTCTAAGAGTTTTTTGAAGTGAAAAGCAAGAAATAGAAAAAAATAACTTCTTTTAAGGACGAGAAAGTTGTTTTTACTGCCAACTAATGATTCTTCGCTTCGTCAACAATATTCGTTTGATCTGTATATATATAAATATATAAGACCCGAAGAGAATTCTAAGTAAAAATGGGGTGGTTCCACCCCACTTTTCTCGTTTTCTCATCCTTTTCCGGCGAGATAACCATAAAGAAAAAGTAACTTTTTCCAGAAACGACGCATACATAAACTGGCGGCTTGTACCCCGTATTCTAAAAAAGAATATCTTTCTCATTTGTATAAAAGCACAAAGTCGTACTGGAAAAAAGGAGGTGGGTTATTCTAAATTTAAGCTCTATCTCTTTGAAAAAAATAAAAAACGAAAGCTTTTGCATTGAATGATCGTCTTTAGTTTGGAAAAACCACCCGCAGTTGATAAGGTCGAACCAGGAATATCCAAGCTTTTCCATTTCTACAAAAAAGCAGACGACAGGTTTCGGGTAAAAAATATCGTATTATACATAGCATCGTATTGATCGTGCTTTTCCTTTTTCTTTTCACTAGTTGGTCTATTCAAGATGAATAGGTTAAAAAAAAAATGTCAACTTCCTCACTGTGTTTTCCGTTTTCCCCTCTTAACCTCGCGGATTTAAATGTGTTGTTATTTTGCGGTAGGGGACTTTAAATCCACACATCAAATGCTTCGTTAAATCTCAATGTAGTTTCCTATACTTAGGCTGCTCTTTTATCGGACATTTAAACAGAGATTAAATCCTCGATGCTGATTGGTCTGCTAACCGACCTCGCAAAAATATGTTTCTATCTTTCCAAAGTCTTTCTCTCTCTAACCTAGAAGATAAAAACAATACAATTAAAGTATCCTGGCGAATATAAAAAGAATATAATTTTTGTAGTTTATGAATATCTCGTTTTTTCCTTCTTTTTTTTGCCTAAAATTGACGAGAGAATTTCGTTTATCTTAGAATGATTGGAAGATATACTTTCTACACATTTTTCTTTACCTATCATAATGTAATCTGAATTCTAGATTTTGCTTTGAAAAGCAATTTATTTAATAATTCTCTCATTTGGGTTTATGCAATTACACTTCAATGGAAAAAATTAATCTAAATTTGAATTTTAGGCATGTTTTTTGTCTATTTCTAACATGTTTAGTAACAGAAAAAAAAATCCAAATGAAAGACTCAATTTTGAAAAAAAATTTAACTTAGTGTTATAAAACTAATAAGGCATTAAATTTTTTTTTTTTTTTTTTTTTTTTAAGATTTATAAAATGCATTTTTAAGATACATAATTCATCTGAAGTACCATTTACAATAAGCAGATTCACTATTACGAAATTTCGATGTAAAATAAATGTATTTAAGAAAAATTCATTTGGATGTATTCTGCAAAAATTAAAATAAAAGCTCACCATAATAAAACTCAATTTTTTGATGATTTTTTTTTATTTTTGTTTTGCTTATTTATTTATTTCTTAATAAAAACTGTTCCAGAAAAATTCTTTTATATGTTTCAGAGAGCAAATAAATTCATTTTAAAAGAAATTCTGATGATTTTTTGGTATTTAAAACAATTTCTGTCCATTGTGAGACATGCTTTATTTTCTACTACAGTTTATTACTAGAGGATAACTTAAACTAAAATTTCTCAAGAAGGAAATATTTAACGCAACTTCGTTACAACGGGCACACTTTATTAATCACATATTAATTCTTCTGAAAATAGAAAAAGAATTTTGATTTTGAAAGGCTTAAAAATAGTATCAATTCTTAAAAGAAGTGTTATTTTTTTTCCCCGATTCACTTTTTCCACTAAAAGAAAGTGTCTATAAGCGATTGTTAAAAAGTATTAAAAATAGGTAAAAAAAAAAAAAAGTATATTAGTTAACGCAATTTCGTTGTATGTGATTATCAAAATGTTCCCACATTTTGATAATCACATATTAATTATTCTAAAAATAAGTTTGGCTTTTTTTTAAAAATTGGCTTAAAAATAGTACTAATTCATAAAGAAGTGTTAAGGTAACTTCCTTACAATTAACACATTTTGATAATCACATATCAATTGTTCTAAAGACAAATTTGGCTTTTAAAGGGCTTAAAAATGAAACAAATTCATACAAAAGTGTTAAGGTAACATCGTTACAACGGACACATTTTGATAATCACATATCAATTAATCTAAAAACAAATTTGGCTTTTTTTTTTTAAAGGCTTAAAAATAGTACTAATTCTTAAAGAAAATAGTACCAATTCATATAGAAAGTGTTAATTCATAAAAATAGTACCATTCACTTTTTGCACTAAAAGAAAGCATCTATAAGCTGTTGTTAAAATCTATAAAAAATAAGTAAATATAGTAATAGTTAACGCAACTTCGTTACAACGGACACATTTTGATAGTCATATATCAATTATTCTAAAAAAAAAAATAAGAAGAATTTTTATTTTGAAAGGCTTATAAATAGAACCAATTCATAAAGAAGTGTTATTTTTTTCTTCCACTTCACTTTTTCCACTAAAAGAAAGCATCTATAAGCGGTTGTAAAAGAAAAAAGTATAAAAAAATAAATGGAAACAAACCACAAACGGTTGAAAACAACTAGGAAAAAAAACGAGGCAGATGCATTTAAAGGGTGGAATAAAAAGTCGTCTGTGACCAAAACAGGAGATCAATTGGCCACTCCATGTGAAGTGTCAGCAAATAAAAGGGTTTGCACTGAGGTCCAAGGAACAAGCCTTGCAGGTGATGTGCATAACGAGCATCGGACCTCGCTGGTCTCTCGGCGTATCGAATGATCATCGATTTACGGCAGATGTCCGAACATTTTTTTTTCCTTACTTCCCCATACTGCTGAATCCATTATCTCCCTCCACAGCATTCTCGACCTCTTCTTTATTTTTTATTTATTCCCGTTGCGGTTTGTTTTACTGATTTTTCTCAAATCGCTACGACAATAACAAGGAAAACGACTATTCGACTTATCACCTAACCCTATCAATTCTAACTACAATCGGAATGGGTCTGCTAAGGAAAAAAAAAATGTGGAAAAATGTCCTATTTAGAATATTGTTTCTGTTTAGAATCTGCGAAAATATTTTGCTCAGGATTCTGACGGAGATTGTAAAGTTATTTTACTAACTAAAATTTTAGTTTGGGGAAAAAGTAATCCATTATTTTTTTCGGTAGACGTCTGTAGTGATCGATATCTCGTGAGGTATCTATCAAACAATTTCAGATTTATGCTCGTTGGAAAGGTGATATTTGACACTAAACTATCCTCTAGTGGTTTTTTGTTTGATTAATTCTGTTACGAGTACAAGGTTTTAAAAATGGAAGACAATAAACAGAAAATTCGATACATTTTCGTTTTTCTCTTGTAACGGCGAAAGAGATAGCCGGGTGGCTAAAATTGTGAAAGGTGTTTATCGTCCTATATAAGACTGTAACAACCAGTTACGTACAATTTTTGTTTCGTCGATTCGTTCGGATATTTTTGATGTTAGAGATGCACGTCGCATGTGGATAGAGCATCGTCGAAAATTTCTGTAAAATATCAAAAATGATCGAAGTTAACCGCATGTCAACAGTCGTAAAGCGCAAGACCTAAAATCTATATGAAAGCTGTTTTAAACCTTTTTACAAAGTGAATCCAAAAGAAGTTACATAAAGTTCACGTAAAAATAATGGATTTCTTTTTCCCCAACCTAATATAATTTTACGCTCTCTGGTAAAGTTGCAAAATAAAATTATAATTTTAAATTTGAAAACAAGGAAAACAGTTTAAGAATAGAATTTTAAAATAATACGTCTCTTTGTGTTTGATTAATAATTTATAAAATAAGGAAAACACTAATAAACTTATGGCTGTTACGCACAAGAAAATTTGTATATTAGGTTGGGGAAAAAGAAATCCGTTATTTTTAGGTGAACTTTTTGTAACTGCTTTCAGATTCGCTTTGTAAAAAGGTTTAAAACAGTTTTCATGTAGATTTTTAGGTCTTGTGCGAAGTTACGACTGCTGACATGCTGTCAAGTTTGATCATTTTTGATATTTTATAGACATTCTCGGCGATGTTGTATCCATGCGAGGTGCATCTTTAGCATCCAAATACCCAAACGGAATCGACGAAACCAAAATTGTGCGTAACTGGTTGTTATAGTCTTATATAGGACGATAAACACCTTTCACAATTTTAGCCACCTGGTTAGAATTTTCGCCATTATAAAAGAAAAACTAAAATGTATCGAATTTTCTGTCTTCTATTTTTAAAACCTTGTACTCATAACTGAATGAATCAAACAAAAAACCGCAAGAGAATATTTTAGTGTCAAATGCCACCTTTCCAATGAGCATACATTTGAAATTGTTTGATAGATACCTCACGAGACAGCGATCACTACAGACATCTACCGAAAACATAATGGATAACTTTTTCCCCAAACTAATATTTTTTCACGAAGTTTCAATGGATAATTTCCCTTTCTCGTTTGAATGAATAATATCCTTTTTTCTTGATTAGACAATTTTGAACAGATAATTTCTCTTTTCTTTCGTTTGTAATCGTATATATTATTCTTTTTCATTTTGAATATCATATTTTTTGTAGCCCATGTTGACCATTTTATATAAAGATAGGTTGAAATCTATTTCTTCAAACTTAAACCATTTAATAAGATAAAGCGGGTCTTTTTCTTTTGGGGATTTGTAAAGAACATAGTGTTTACAGTAAGAAAGTGTTGAGAATTAGGGATTTAAAGGCCAGAATTACAATTATCATAGCCGACTTCTTGCTTATAATAGGTAATCAATAGAATTCCGTGCGACGAAGGGAACACACAGGAGAGGGCCATAAGAGTTTTAGTAATTTATCTGACCATTCATATCATTATTTTAAATGCGTCACCTCATTATTTAATTTATGTTTAAACAAAAAAATTTTTCAGACACTTTAATAACAGTCCGTTCAATCAAAACTAAGTTCAAATAATCAAAAAATAAATTATTTAACAAAAACTATTGAGAAAATATAAATTCCCTTTAGTGAAAAAAACTTGTCTATGTACTTTAGAAAGTATTATAGTATACATACTTCACGAGGTGACTATAATTTGTTAAATATATTTACGTTTACTAATAAATTAGGTAAATGTATGTTAACATCAGATATAAATCAGATTTTAATGTATTGTAATTTGTTTTAAACAGCAATTTAAAAATTTGTTTTATTATGTAACAATGACTCGTTTAAAATACAAGTTGGTTTTAATTCTATGCAATGATTGCGTGTTTCATACAGTCGAGTGTTGGTTTTTTTTAAAATAGTACAATGATGAAATTGCACTGCAATATGTTAAAGTTCAGTTTAAAAAAATTTTATTTAATTTTTTGTATTTGTTTTAAAGTAATGCAATTTTTGATAATTTGTATTGAAGAAGTGCAATGATTTCTTTTAAATAAAGTAATGTTTTTGTCATATTGCAGAGCAATTTTTTGTGTTTATAGTTTGATAATATTTCGATGGGATATATTCACTTTTTTTCGACACAGATTTAATAATTTGTTTTAGTTCAAAGCATTATTTTTAAAATTTGATTTTAATAATTGCCTTTAAACAATAATAAGTTTTAAATATAATTCTGATTATATTTTAAGCAATTATGACTCGAATTTCAAGATTTTGATTAACATATATGCAATATTTTGTTTTAAAATAATGTAATGATCAGATATAATTAGTGCTATTATTATTTTTTTTATTTTTTATTAATGCAATTTCGTTTTTTTTTTTAAATAATAATTTAATATTAAATGGTGGAGCAACAAAACAATATCATCTCTTTCCTTAAATTCTTAAGAATATTTAATATTGTATCAAATTAAAAATGATTTTTGAATACAATTTCCAAAAATTCATATGTAAATGTAATTTAACTGTAAATGTAATTGCAGCATTTAGAGCTTTATAGTATAGATGCACTAAATGATTTTAATCCAATTATTTCTCTTCCAATACTTTAATCAATTATTTATTTAATTAAAATCGGTATTATAATCATCACACCAATAAATATTTTATTAATTAATAGAAAACTGCAATTTTAGAACTAATTTTGCTTGATAACAAAATAAATCCATGCACGTTAAAAATTTAAGTCTAAACTTGATTGATATGAATCTCAAAAATGATTATTAAAAAAATAAATAAATAAAATTTATGAGATTAAATAAAAAAAATTATAAAATAAACTCCCAATTTAAAACTTTACGGTTACAAAATTCGAAAAGTATTTCGAATTCTGTAAAAGATTTTCAAGTTTTCAGTATCTCTCTTTCAATTAATTTTTGTTTATTATTAAATTAATACACTCATTACCTACAATTATAAAATTAATAGTTGACTCAATTTTAAACTCAAATCCTAGAAAAGATTTTAAAATTTCGCGTGCTCCCTTTTTTTCTGAATACTATTCTGAAATTCGAGCATTCAATATATTTAGTTATCAAATAATGATTACAAAATTGGAAAAATGTTTTTAGTACTAAAGCCTTTTTTTATGAGATTTTTTCCTGAATTATGCAGATTTTTTAAATATTATACATAATTCATTTAATTATAAAACTTGGGTTGAAAATTTCAGAAAAATTTAAAATTCCGAGAAGGATTTTTAAATTTTGAATGCTCATTTTTTCCCCTAGAATTCTGTTAATTTTTAATTTTTTTTCTAATGGCGGGAATTGACCCTTCGCCGCAACAAGGGCAGAAATGGCTGCTCATTTAGCGTTACCCAGTGGGCACCTTTAAACCAAGACACGGAGGACCAGCCGCCTTTCCTGTCTAGTGGTCAGCGTGTCTGACTGTGGATAGGGAGGTTCGAATTCCGGTTCGGGCATGGATGTACTTTCTGTATCTCCTGTCTTTGCCCTTTTCTTATATGAAGGGTTGCCTACCCTATAAACCGGCATATATGTGTTTAATTATAAAAAAATCATCTCCCTTATCCTCTTCAATGTGAGATACATAGAGCTCCAAAAAGTGTCCGCCTTAACCTACCTCTGATTACCCACGTCACACCACCTCAAACTCGTTTATAGGGAGGGCCACATTCATACACCATCTCAGGAGAAGGACAAAGAAAGAAAGAAAACGTCCATGCCTAAACCGGGATTCACTTTCCAACCAGGGACCAACAACCTGGAGCCGTCAGGAACCACTCAGCCATCGGCCGTCTTAATTCTTAAATTATGATATTCAGCTTCTTATTTAATCCTTTGCCTGTTAGTACAATAAAATTCCAGCTTTATGAATATGAAATTTAAATCTTTACCATGTTGATGATACTAGCAGTTTAAGGCCTTAAAGACAAGCTAGAAAGAGATTTATGTAACATTTTCTTAGAAATGGCAATTAGCGAGTTTCTCTGAGCTGAGTTCCAAGGAAAGATCCGATTTTCGGCGCGAAAGGTCGTAAATTCAAACTGGAATGCAAATTGCAGGAAAAAGCAATTGAATTTTATCAAACTTAAGTAGGAATCCTGGAAAACTTAAGTATCCGACACCACATGCCGCTTAAGTGATTTGATTCCTAGAATCGATTCCCATTTCATTATTCCTCCGTTCTTTTTCCATCTCTTTCTCTCCTTTTTTTCAAAAAAATCAGGGCCATTTGTTATATGGATGCTCATCTTTTTATTTGCCTTTTGCATTCCGACTTCTAAAACAGAGTTTTTATTCCGTATTGCTCAATGTAAGAGATGCTATAATGGCGTAAGTCGTACTTTGTAATTTTAAAACTTTATTACAACAGTTGGAAAAGAAATTATTGAATTAACTAAAAGCCCACCCTTCTTAACTAAAAATCCTAACCAAGCATTCTTAGCGAGAAGAAAAACAAAGTAAACACATAAAAAAATTTTATTTATTGAAATCATTCACATGATATTCGCTTCAAAATACAAAATATGAAAAAGATCGGGTTTGATTAAGCATTGAATAATTATAATTGTAACACAAATCTTTCTACTCTTTAAATAACTTTATGAAGTAATTTTTAAGTCTTTTATTTAGGTTTAAATTTTGATTATGCATTATTTCGATAAAAGTGAAAATTAAATATTAATCAACTAAATAAAAATTACATATTAATATTAATATAAGTAAAAATTACATATTAATCAACTAAAATTAATAAAAAAGAACACATTCATTGCCAGTTAATTTTTCACAATATTATAATTTGAAAATGATTTTCAAACTTACACTTAAAAGAAAAAAAAATCATTTGAAAACGATAAATAATGAAATCATCAATTGGGTAAATGATTAATTGGAATTAAAATGAAAGGAGATCAATTGATATAAGCAAGAGGAAATATTTCATTGAAGTTATATAAAATAAAATGTGATTCTACATATTTTTTTTAATAAAAGTATTCATGCTTACAAAATTATTAAATGTTTCGAAATATATTTTTAAAATAATATATTTATATATATTTTTAATAAATTTATAAAAAGTAATGAGTCTTTTAATAATCATTTTTAAAAAGATTTACTAGCCGCCCACCCTGTCTAATGTGCCTGACTGGGGATGGTCCTGGGTTCGAATCCCGGTTCAGGAATAGATATATTTTCTCTCTATTATCTTTCTTCTTTTATTGTGTAAATGGTTGCCTACCCTTTAAATGTGATATATGGTATGTGTGTACTGAATTAATCGGACTCCACACCAAATTACATTTCAGTTGGAAAAGTGGAGCAACGCAACCTATATTGCCAGCTTATTTGGCACAAGATAACAACAACAACATTAAGAATTACTCTTTTAAAAAACTGAAGGATCATTTCTTTTATAAAAAGTTTAATCAAAACTGCTTTTTGAAAGCTAAAATAAAATTGGTGTATAAATCGCCTTATCATTACAAATAATTGCTTGCAAGAATTAATAGCAATCAATTGCTTAGGATTTTAAGTAAAATTCTTTATTAAGCATTCCAAACTAAAATTTTATTATTTAATTAATTTATATATTTATTTTTTGATCTAAATTTCACACAACAGAGCAATAGATGTGACACATCTGCTTATAAAATTTATTAAAGTGCGGGTTTCAAATAGAAGTTTATTAATAACCACACACATTTTGTGTTTGTATTTGCGTAGTTATATAGAGCATTGATTGATTTATTAGCATGCATAATTTTAATAAATAATTCTAAATACTCATGTAAATAACCCACTTATTCAAATGAAGAGTTTGATAATGAAATGGTAAACTTCTCTTCAAGAACATTCAGTGTCATTTGATACTAATAAAGATTATTTTAATCCTTCAATTGAATATTTTACCTCATATTTTTCTTTGACAACAATAAATCAATTCTCGACCCTTTAATAAAAGTCGTTCAGGACCATAATAGTCTAAATAGATTCATTTCAAAAATCAATCGTTCTCTTTATTACCCATTAGGTAATGGGCATCACATATTTATTCCAAAGATGTGTCCTGGAATTATCCAGGTTTTTTTTCAACCGCTCAGGCCACTTTGCCTCGGCAACCCCAGGCAAATGATTTTTTCTCATCCCATTCTCATGTGCGTGTTGCCATCTGTTGTGGAATGTGCTCTAGCCGAAAACGGCACATTAGCCGTCAGGCCATTAAGCCCAACTGCGGGTGTAATACAGTCAAAAGGCAAAAAAGCGCTGCCATTTCGCGATTCCTTTCCATTCTCTGGGCCACGCCCCCACCGTCGACCCCCCTCATATTCGGGATTTGCAGACATTACCACTGTCATTCGGTGGATGAATCTTTTTTCATTTGGGGATCGTTTCTTGGATTCCAGCTTGTACTGTACAAGTACCCAGTATCTTGTTTCCCAGCCCCGGAAATGTATGCTGAAATGAAAAAATTAAACCATTTAGATGTGTACAGTTTATAAAAATTATATAATTTTCTGTAAAGTGTTGATAATACCTACCCTTTAGTATTTCTTCATATATGAAACGTACATCACAAATACATATTTATGGAAAGTATGTATTGTTAAGGAAATAGTGTATAGTTTCAGAACATTTACAATAAAAATTCCTTATGACGAGGAGGGTTATTTTTTTTTCCTATTTGAATACGAAAATGATAATTTTGTGTAGTCAAGAATTTGTAACAAGAATAAAGTGATTTGGAATGTATAAAATGATTTGGTGGCATGTTTAAGTTATTGATGGAAGGAAGAACTTCTTCATCTACACGTTCGTATCTACTATTCGTACCACTTCATACGGTTTGTACAATTATACCACCAATTTATTCTAATTCATGCCTTATTAACTAATGCACGAATAACCCTAAGCCTAGGATTGCTGATGTCAGAATGTTCTGGAAATCATTTAAAGTCATAATGCATCACTTCTAATATGCGAATGTAAGGCCAAGAATGGCATAATTGGTTGGTACGACTTGAAGAATAAATGCTATTATGTATCTAGAAATGAAATTTCGCTCTAATGTATCTGGTTCGTTTCTTTGATAAATTTATAACATGAAGCAATGTCAAAATAGACAAAAATTATCAATAATCTTAATAAAATAAAAGGATGACAATATAATCAAAATACAGATATCTTTTAAGGCAGATATTCCCATACAATCTAAATTTTTATAAAATTGTATGGTATTTCAAAATGCTCATCTCTTTTATTGGGTTCATTTCTTTGGAACGTTCTCGCTAAGAAATTTGATCATCTAGCTAATGGATATAATGAATTAAAAATGAGAAAGAAGGGCTGGCAAAAATGACTTTGTATCTAATAAATAAGGCTCTTAGTGCTATTGCTCACAAATTGAAAAATTTCTTTTTAGAACACTTAAGTTCTAAGTTTTGTTTAATGTTAAAAAATATTGTATATTGTTTATTGAGATATTGAGTATATATTCATTGATTAGACTGCGAGAAATTAGAGCAGTAGTCCGAAATTATATCATTAATAAAGCGATGACATCATTTGAAAAAGAAATAATGGATAATATCATGGAGGTTAATAACGTGCGTGAGACAATCGAAACTGAAAAATTAATACATCATGAATTTTTATTGATGAAGTTAATTTAATTGTCTTGCCATATAATACTGGGATTTCATGTAAATTCACAACCTTCAAGTATTCTATCCCAGAAATTATACCATTGATGGAAACTAAAATAAACTCGTGAGCATGCTATTTTTTTATTTCGTATCATGTTAATAATAAGATTTTTAATTGTGTCTTTTTTAAAAACAACCTGACTTAATTGGAGTATTGTAATTTATGTATAAAAACAATCTTAAAAATATAATAAAATATAAATTTCCAAATGTTCAACTAATTTTATTGGTTACGTAACATTTAATAGTACTTATTAAAAATTAAAAATAAAATAAAGAAGCCCATTGTGTGTTTCTATGTTGTGATTAGTTTACGCATCAATTAACTTACTTGCAAAGAGCAGAGATTAATGATAGTATGTAAAAATTCGAAACTCATTATTTTTTAACCAAAATTAATGTTTTCAATCATTTAAAATTCAAGGTTTTTCAATTTCAGGAAAGCATTTTTTACACTTGACGAGACAAAATTACCAAAAATCCACAAAACGAATAGGGATGCTAATTTTTATCATTTATTTTTAGGTTTCCCAGGAAAATTCATTCAACAATTTTCATTTCAAAATAATAAAAAGAGTATTTCGAATTCAATCTTCAAAAGAGACTTTCTTATTTTTACTAAAAATTTAAATAAATTACTATTTTATTACATTCCATTATATAGACTGTTTGTAAAACGTCTCATACATTTAATCGTTAATAATTTATAAACTATTAAAGATGGAAGTTTAGATTAACTATTTGAAGGATTCATAAAATGTTTTATTACCATTATCAATAGATTTCCAAGCTTATTTTCTTTGTGAAAAAGAAAATTTAAAATGATTGTCGAATTTATGTCAAATACTGGCACACATATTGGCTGCTGTTGTTCTAATCCCGGATTTTAGATCACCAATACTCAACATTTTACTTCTGTAAGCAACACGAAGGGAAATAATTCTGTGGAGATATTCTAGAAAATTAAGTGCCCAAGAAATAGAGGCCAATAAATATTTTGTGAAATAGTTTATACAGATTATAAAATAAACAAAAAAAAATTCCTATTAAAGAACAAATACATTTAATGACATAAAAAGAGGCTATTTAAAAAGGAAAATATATTCAAATGAATAAAAAAATATAAAAATTTTCGGTTAGACTATACTTTAGGGTGCCCCTTTGATTCTCGCCAAGTTGTGATCGCGATTGATCGCCAAGTTGGGCAAAACCCAATTGTATTCTGATTGCAACAGAACAACTGATTGTTCTGTGCAAAAAAAATCGCCAAAGAAATCGAAAGCCAAACTAAAATCGCCATGTTTGCCAAGGGGGCACCCTAATGTGTAGTTTTACCAAATTTTCATATCACATCAAAACTACATATGAATTTTTGTAGGAATAAATGCCATAACTGTTTTCATATCTTCCTAATTTTATGAATTGATAAGTATCAAAATATTTCAAACATTTTAAAATCACCAAAAATATAGAACTTCTTTAAAAGTAATTAGCACTAATAAAATATATAACTATACAAAAATTCGTCATTTAAATTGTCATTTATAATTAATTGATGATATTTTATAAACAAACTGAGATATTATTTAATAACAAGTATTACACAGTTAAAATACTCACACTCACTCAACTCACGAATTATAATCGATATATTCAAAACGATTGCAAATAGACAGATTCTGTATCGATTTTCCCATTAATGTTGGAGCCATTATTATGAATGCATTATGAGTACGACCCCTTTGAATAATCCAGTTACTTTATTCCTAACTCTCATACCTTTCCCAAAAAAGACATAAAATAAAACTCTTAATTTAAGGCGGAATAAAAAAAAAAGTTCTTTTTTTGTCATTTATTCTGTTCTTTTGTAACCGTCATTAAATAGATACTTAAGACCGCGATTGGAGTGGGAGTCCATTTTTCAAAAATATTTATATTCCCCGAAAGCTGTTACAGTCATATCAGAGTTTAAATGCTTCATTTAAATAATCAAAGGTCCCGCTTCCAAGTCTCGGTTCTTTTCTTTATGCGTTTATTTATTTTATTAGATTCGCGTATTTTAAATGAGGCCCCGACCAATGATCGTTTCGCATGCAAAGTGACGCAAAGGATGGAACATTTGCATTTTAATGTCTCCCCCCTTTTTTATTGCCTTTCCAAAGTCCTTAAAGACTTTGAGGTTTTCATTGAAGAATTAATATCTGATAATATTTTGTTATGGATAGTCTTTGAATGAATTCATATTTTCTTAATTGATTGCATGTGTATAAGTTTGTTTGGTTTACAAACGATTGATAAAAATGTTAAAAAGTTTTTAAGAGTATTTTTAGGAAATTATAAATTTTGTAAATTAGGAACTAAATGAATGAGGTATAAATTTTTTATTGCATAAAATCACTTTCAATGGAAAAAATTTTTGATTTTCGATTTCAAATTAATCATTTCATTAGAAAAATATTCCTTACATGAAGGTTTTGGTAAATTAAATTTAATTAGATAATATTTATATGTTTTTTCGTTTGATATTATTGAGTAAATTAAATAATATTCCTTAAGTAATACAATTTTTTGAAAAAAAATATAATATTTTCATAAAAGATTTTCCTTATGTAAAAAAATTAATATAAAT
Source organism: Latrodectus geometricus (assembly GCA_026290005.1). Lineage (NCBI taxonomy): Eukaryota > Metazoa > Arthropoda > Arachnida > Araneae > Theridiidae > Latrodectus > Latrodectus geometricus. The sequence goes on along the minus strand of JAPDSC010119882.1, from coordinate 7,347 downwards.
TAAATTAGAAAACAATAATAATGAATATATATCCTTAATTGATAAAATAAACGGAGACAATATCTTGAAAAGATACTTTTGGTGAATTCAAATTTTTAATAATAGAAAACTTGTTTATTTAAAGCATAACTTATAAATAAAACAACTTATTTAAAGCATAACTTATAAATAAAGCAATTTTATTTGCAACAAATTTATTTCTATATTAAAATGAATAAAAAGAAAACTATGATAATCACTAGGTGATATTTTAATTAAACCGAATTAATTTTTCCTTCAAAAATAAGAAATTATCAGAAATCAGTTTTTGCAGTTATGAAGGTTAGTCTTATTAAAATTTCACAAAATATCAAAAAAATTGTAATTATTAAAGTACTAAAAGTAAAATATGAAAAGAAATTAATACTTTTGATTCACATTATTTATACGAAAAACTATATATATTTATATACATAAAAAAAACTCCTAATTGTTCAGCAAATGCCAGATTAATCGAATATAATAAAATAACTTTCAATAAATTTGAGATCATTTCAATTTTTATTTAACTGTGTAAAAATTTATAATATGTAGATCCTATTTTAAATTTGTATTCAGTTTGCAGTTCCACCAAATTTAAATTTGTATTCTTAAAACTATTGTAATTCTGAGTCAAAAAGGTTTGATATATCGTTTACGCTGCCACAAATTAATCAAGTAATTGTGAGAAATCGTGCCAAAAGATGAAAATTTGCTAAATTTGTGCGATAATTCTTAACAAATGGCAACCCTAACGAAATCATCATTTTAATGTTTATATTCCGTTTCATTTCATTTTGCTTACCACTGCACTAATGAAATCGCACCAACTTGCGGGATTGTGATTCAATTAAAGAAATTATGCACGGAATTTTCATGAAACATTATGAAAATTATGTTGGTGTACCTTGAGCGTTTAATTAAATAGTAATCATAATGAATGTCTTATTGGCATATGAATTTGAATTTAGAAACCATTGAGATCAATGCTTTTCATTAAATAATACCATAAATGTGGCGAAAATGTTATTTTTTACTTGCGAACACAATACGTAATTAAACGGTTGACTATATGAACTATAAAGAATCTAAATTAAAACTTTTGTGACTTACACCGCTTATCCAGTACTATTTAAAACTGCATACGTCTGGTAATAATAATTATTACATTTTTTCCTTCAGCTTTTTTTTCAAATTATATACGAAATGTAAAAACGGCGTGTAATTATGACTACAAATAAAAACATTTGATTCTAATGAGACTCTTGTTTTAGAATAAACAAACAGTCCAACATTCAGTAGAAAGAAAAAAAATAACAAAATGCTTTGGAAAAAGCTCACATGTTGAAAAGTCTCATTTTCGAGTTAATTACCGAAATAATTATTGCTGCTAATTCATTATACTGTTTCACAATTTTAATGACTTATTATTTTTTTTTTCTTTTGCCTGTGTAAAAAGAGAAAATGATGGTAAAAACTATTTCATTTCGTTCGGTACAGTTATTGCCGCTTCAGCAATCGTTGGAATTAACATACAGTTTTTTTTTATTCATTTGTTTTTTGGATTTAGTTGAAATCACTTTGTTCAGTCATTAATGAAAATGGAGTTAATTAAAGCGCTTGGTTTGTAAAAAAAAAATGGAGAATGGTTTTTCACAAAGAGTTAATTGTTGAATGATTTTTCATTGTTTATTTTCTGTCTAAAAACAGCTTTGAATGATATTGCTTAAAAAGCTGTCTCATTATTACTCTAATTCACAAACAGATGACATTGTTATTTATTTTACTTTTGATTATTTTGGAATTTCGAAATATCAAATAAATGTTACCTATTATATTGAAAAGTTTCAAAAACTTTTTTATTTCACCCTTTTATTTATTTTAATACACATATCACCAAAATAGTGTTAATTTTACTTTTCAATATAATGCTTTATAAAAAAGAAAAACTGATTTTTATATTTTATTCTTTGCTATGTTGTAAGCTGATCTATAATTGTTAGTAAACTTTACATTTTATTATGGCATTCATAAATTTAAAATTGATTTACATACTCTACTGTCTATTGCACTAACAACCTACACTATGTTATCACATATGTGATAGGGAGTATATTTTACATTATTATAGATCTAAAAGCGTTTATTTTGCTATTTATTTCGAGATTAGCACAAAAAAATACTAATTCTTTTATTTAGTTGCTATTTTAATATAGGAAAACTTTAAATAATTAACACATTTCAATGTAATATTAATCTAAAACAAATTTATATATTTTACACTGCTGTAATATATTAATCTTTGATATACTATCTGATCTGCAATAAAAATATATTTTACTTTCAATTATTGTCCTAAAATTAATGTTCCTAATAGTACAAACAAAAACTCATTTTTATATTTTACTTACTATTGTAATACTAGTAAGTAAAAAATCAGTTTTAACATTTTATATAATATAAACTTAAATATTTCACTCTTTTATTACATCAATAGCTCGAAAACTAATGAATTTATCTTTATATTAAAGATTGTAGGTGTTAAATTTTACATGTTATTCTATATTATAAGTACATTTGTACAATGTAACGTGAACATAAATGCTTATTTTCTACTATAATAAAGACATGACTAAAAATAATTTCTCCATTTTTCGCATCCATTCTAGTAGGCACAAATGCTAAGCAGAGCCCACATCCTTTGCGCGAATAGTTTTGGTTGGCGATAAATTTTGCTAATCTTGGCACTTTGATACACTAAATATGATAAACCTAACTATTTCTAGAATTCTTATTTCACCATTTTGTTCTGCCTTGGCTCTTTTTTTCAGTTTGTCACCAAGAGTATGGGCTCTCCTAGAATTTTATCCCAATAAAGATATCTAAACTGTAATTCATATGATTTGTTCTTTATTATACTGATAATTAAATTTAATTTAAATATTTTTCCTCAGTTATGGTAAAGATGCCACTTAAAATTAATATAGATCCAAGAAATAATAGAAGTACTGATAATATATATATATATATATACGTTATAATAGTAAATTTATTATACTATTAATCTATAAATATATATCTATTACACTATAAATCTATTCTACTACAGTGTATGTTTTAATCCAATGAAATTTTTTAAATTTTTATTTCTTTATTTAGTTTCCTGTACTATTCTTTGTTAATATTCATCTTTACTATTGAATTCATAGTAACTATAAAATAATTTTATTAATGTTTGTTTTATTTAACTATAGTTAATTTTATTGATAAAATATTGATAACAATCACAAACCAAAATTTTGTAATGTTTGTGGGAAAAACTATGGGAATTTAAAAACATCAGAAATATAAAGTATAAATCACTGAATACAGCTATATTTTTTTACATTAATATTTTTATTTCAAAGTATTATATTTTCAAAGTACAATTAACAATTCTCAAATTTTCGTATTCAAAAAAATATTTTAAGGCAACTTTCTTATTACTATTTCAATAAATACCATTCCAAACGATTGCAGTTAAAGTTAGTGGTGTACATTAAATAACATTTCCCGAAAACTGCTCTATGAACAAATATAGTTAGACATAAATATACACAATCAAATATTATATACAATAATTTTAGATATTCTTTAGTTTATATTTTTTTAATACATGCAATACTCATAAGCATTTTAGTGATATTTGAAATTTCATTAAAAATCAAATTCTAAATTTTTAGTGAGACTAAATTTCCTTAAAGTCTTAATAAAAATCAGGATTCTATTTCATTTTGTTGGCACAAACCTCGCTAAATCAACATTTTTAGTGGCAACTTATAGAATAATAATAAAGAGCTATTAAATTACTATTGTTTGCTTAGATTTATTTTTCAGTTTTCCTTTAATTAAATTTTACTTAAGTGACATAAATATTTTGGGAAACATCACTAAAATTTTCGAAAATAACTTTAGCTTGAAAAGTCAAGCATGTTATTTTTAGGATCGACAATTTTTTGGTAGGATTTCTGTTTCGATTTCTTTGTTTTTTTTTTTCCTTCATTTTTTTTCTCACATTGAGAAAATGCGACAGATAAAATATAATGAATTAATAAAATGGTATTAAAAGAAAAATATAATAAAATGATAGTAAAAGCTTAGCAATGATATTTGTGTGACGTACTATTTGGCGACTTTATCCCCTTCTCAGACGAAATGAAATAGTGAGGAATTCATTTATAAGCTTATTGAATAAATAACGCGAACTAAATTCTCTTTATAAGTGTTAAATCATATACATATAAACACAAGTTGATTATATTATTTATTTTCATCTGTTGTATTAGGCTTAAAATGTGTTCATTTGCATATTATTTTCTCGTCTTATAAGGAAGTAACATTAAAAAAAATTTTGTAAGTGTCAACAAATATTTATAAGATGTTCAATTTTTGAAAAAAATTTTCATTTAAATAAAATACCCACTATAATATAAAAGGGAAAAAATAGTTTATAAAAAGAAAACAGATATAGTTGAATAGCATCTTTCAATTTTTTTTTTTTACTTTTTTTTTTTTTTTTTTTTTTTTATAAATTTAATTAAGAAAGTTTCGTAACAAAATTCAGCCTACAATTGAAACGGGTAAACATGCATTTTGAAAAAGATGAATTGGATATATAATTCAGGAAACTCTTAATTTTAAAGTTTAGCAAAACAATGTACATACAGAAATGAAATAATCTCTGCTTCGACTTCTAAATTGAAATAAAATATGAATATTTTTAATTTAAAATTAAAACGTTAACTTTTTCGAGATAGGAAATATGCATAAAAGAGTTTTTTGAAACAATTGCTACTTTTCCATTTTGCCAGCACAGGCGATTTGATCGCCAAATTGTATTACCGACCTCAAACAAAATATCTTATAATCTAACCTTTTGCTATCACGTTTATAAGCATTATACGTTTTGAACAAATTTTGACCACTAATCATAATTATATTTAACCGATGTTATAACTAAAACGTTACAGTTTTTCTTTATTTTTATTTTCTTTTAAATTCTGAAATTAGAATTTTGTGGCCAAAAATGCTGGTTTAGCAATATTTACACCCGATTTACAAAATAATTCCTAATCTAATCTTCCAAATTTAAAAGGCCTAGATTGAAAATAAAAATCACAATAAATTATCCAAAATAATGGAAAAAAAATATTGCCTGCCAATAAAAATGTCTATTCCAAATTCATGGATGCCTAATGGACCGGAAAACTTAAAATGTTTTCTCATTTAACAGTCCATTAATATACTCATATAATTAAGCAAATATTATTAAAAATCATAATTGATTGAATATTTTCACTTAAAGTATTTACATGTTTGTAATCAAAACTTTGATTTATATAATATCTTTAAGACTATTATTTAAAAGTTAAATGAATGTTAATAATTTTTGGTTCTTGAACAATATTTTGGATTTATTTTCTAAAATCATTGAATCAACAAAATCAAGTTTCTTAGTAATATTTTCCATGAATTGAAACTTTCCTTTTGATCTCATTATCATCAATTTATGGAATTCATTTTTATGTCTTTGTATAGTTGATTTGAATGTCTCGTTCTTCCAGGCCCAAACGCAAACATACCCGGTGTGACTGTGGCCGGTATAGGCTTCAATTCCGTCGGCATGAACGGCCTAGCCGGCATCTCTCCCACCTCGGGGGTGACGTTCCCTCTTCCGGCCACCTTCCCGTGGGCGGCAGCAGCCAGGGGTAAGCCCCGGCGGGGCATGATGAGGAGGGCGGTATTCAGCGACGCCCAGCGGCAAGGCCTGGAGAAGAGATTCCAAATACAGAAATATATCAGCAAGCCAGACAGGAAGAAACTGGCAGAAAAACTCGGCCTCAAAGATTCTCAGGTGAGAAATTAAGAGAAAAAGAACTTTTCTCTTTAGAATTTTTTCTACTGATAAAGAAAAAGTACATATATTTTTGCATAACAGTGTTGAGTATAAATATTATTTGAATTTTATGCGAGATGTAGTCGATTAGAATGCAATAAAATCTTAAATAACTTATGTGGCAATACCTATAGACGACCACATTCATTTTTTATTTCATTAAAAGCAAATTAATCTTGTATGAGAATTGAACTCTTAATAAGGCTGTGAATTTTTTAGTCCATAATATGATCTGCAGCACCAAAACAGACAATTCTTCAATATTTCAAAATGATTGTTCCTAATTAAATAGATTAAAATAAAGTATTTTTCTTTAAAGGACCAATTCTTAAATTCATAAATTGTCTTCCACAGGAGCTTTTAATATACTCCTCACAAATCCCAGTTTTCAATAATTCCTAATAACAATTACCGTATGAGGTTTTCTATTAGTACTCAATCGAATCTTTCAAAAATGTTTTCCTTTCAAAAACTCCTAATAACAAATAATTCCATAAAACTTTCTGTTATTCAATTAATATTTTTATAAACCATTTGCTCTCAAAGGAAATCGTAATAACACATAACATACTGCATAAGATTTTTTAGCAATCATTTTTTGTAATAAATGATTGCAATGATTTCTTTGTGGCAAATTGTTCCTTTGGTATTTACATCTTTAACAATCTATATTGTATACCTAAATACAATTGTCATTTTCTACTTAAAACATTATAACTGATTCTTATAAACATAAACTACAGAGCAAAATACTTTCATTATTTTAACTATGAATCTATTTTTGCACATTTGTTACCATGAGAATCACATATATGATTTGAATATGGTAAAAGTATGCTAAAATACACGAAAGGATTTTAAATTTAATCTATTACTATATTTATTTACACAGAACAAATGTATTTGATTTGGATGAAAGAATTGAAATAATAAATCAAAATTAAAGAAAAAGGGTAGATATAAAACATTGCTTGTACACAATTTTTAGGAAGCATTTTGCAATTTTATTTTCATTGCAGAAAAAATAAAATCAATGTATTTTGTGTGCAGTATAAATATTAACCGGAAAATTGATGTCAAACATTATACTTTATAATAGAAATAAAAATAAAATTCCTTTTATTGTTTGGTTTAGCTTATTGAGGAGAACTTTGTCTAAATTGGATAATTCAGTACACAACAGCATATCAGTTCCTGTAAATGCATTTAACTCAACATGAAATTTGGTTAATGCTTGATGATTAAAAACAAAATTCGATTATACCAATAATTATAATTATTTTTAGAATGGTTATATAATATTGAAACTCTATCTACTTAGAAATGATCAACCAAGTCTCATTACACTTAGCCATAAGGGTTACTTTAAATATAATTAAGTCACCTTTGAACTT
>JAPDSC010119869.1:0-12929 GCA_026290005.1 Latrodectus geometricus | reverse complement strand
ACTCATGAAGGAAGCATAAATTTATCAATTCATGCTTCCTTCATGAGGTTTCTTCAATTTAAAGTTGGAATTTTTTTTTAAATTCTTAGAAATGACATACAAATTTATAAGGTAGAAATGTAGTATATATCATTGACAATAATAACAGTAAAATAGAAAAGATCGGGGAATCTACAAGGTATACTTCTTTGAAACTGTTTTATATCTGCATTACGTAAACAGTAATGTATTTAAAATTATGAAAAGAACTGAACTGATGTATTTTTGGAATGTTTATTTAATGTATACCGTAAACTTAGTATGAATTGTAAATTTACAAATAACATCAGCTCCATTTCTGATATATTTCTTTCTCGGAATTCAATTGTAGTCAAATCAATCACACAGTAGTGAAATAGTGGTCTTGGGGCTTGATGTTTTCAATTTTGGTTTTAACTTATTACTGATCAGCAGAGTGATATGCTTCATTCCTTTTTATTTAAATACAAATATGCTTAGAAATACGGATTGTTATGATTGTTATAAGCAGGTTTTTCCAAGGCAATTTTGACAAAAACTAGTGAGAATGTTTTATCTCTATCATGGCACCAAATATGGAAATAATAAATTCTAATCCTTGTGGCTCGAGAGAATATTGAAGATTTAAGGGCTTCGGAGCTCATACTTGATCGAGGACTCTGAGGTGCGAAGCATACTTTAGGTTGTCAGCCTAACGTGAAACCTCCAGTGTTTAGATCCCATGCATGCTCGGTGTTCAGTTTTATAAACCCACTGAAGGAATGAATGGTTGAATCTACAATGCTCAACCCGAGTATAGAACCTAAGACCTCGGTGATGAGAGCTCGAAACGCTAACACTAAGCAACTTGGCACCAATTTATAGAAATATTTTTTTAAAAAGTCAATCAATAAAATTTTATGCTTAAAATTAGCATTTATTTAACACAGAAATATTGTTCATCTGATAAGACAAGTGAATACAATGCTAACTTAGGGAAAAAAATTACAACTAGTGAAAATCATAAAAATGATTGTGCAAAAGCATTTAGGTATAAATCGATTCACAATATAGCCATCATTAATGTTTTTAGAATATTCATTCTATTGAATCTTGATTAAATGTAAAAATTATGTTCAGTATTTTCAGGTTAGTGTGTTTCTTCAAGAATGTTTATCTGCATATACCATCATTTCTCAAAATTATCCTCACAGGGAATATAAATTACTTCAAATAAGCAATTATGAGCTCTTCATATCCATTTTACTTTTAGTATTATAAATTTTTTGCTCTATAAAATAACATCGTTATGGATTTTTTCAGTAAAACGACAACATTCTTGAGATCAAATTTATGAAATAATTTTATCATAATATAATTTATGTCATACAAATTTTTCTTAGAAAAGATAATATCAAATTAATATTCATTAAAAATCAAAATTTTTCATTAAGAAATTGTCATATCCAGCACACTTCATTAAACATTTCATTGTTTGATGTAATGCGATTAAGTAAAATAATTTTGCCTTTGTTAGTTAAATAGCTAATGACAAGGTTTTAAAAAGCATTTATTTAATGCATACAACTTTATATGTACTAAAAAGCTGTTTGTAATCAATTACGGATAATTTACTAAAATATTCTATAATCTATTTCAAGTATGACTCACGTTTAAAGGTACAAATACTTTCATAGAACATGTAATTAAATCAGAAATCAATTTGTGTAATTTTTAAATAATATTCATATGTAAAATGCAGTACTAAATTCACATTGTTAAGTTAATATCGTTGAAATAATTCTACGCCATGTAAAACTTGTTAAAAGTACAGTCATAATCATTAGAATTTGCGATATATAATAAGGATTAATATGATTCATGTATATGCATACACAAATATTCTAATTAACAGATCAACTAATAATATTATTCCTTATTTTAAGCATACATATTTAAATTTTGATGAGAAATTTCAGAACTATTTTGTATGCAAAATCATATTTTATGATAGTACAATAAACTTGCAATTTTATTATTATATTGAATAAGAACAATGTTATTTTTGATGGCAGATATTAAATTTAGCTATGTAATGCATACATTAGTGGGGAATATATTCATTTCATTACTAAAATTGCTTGGTCAAAAACTATTCAATTCTTTAGTATTTCAGCTACATCAATTGTTTTTTCAATATATTATTTGAAATCACAAATTTGCAGCTCTTAAAAATGCCTAAGAAAACAGGAAAAGTATGAGAAAACCTTTATTAGTTCTTATAACATTGTGAAAATATTAATACTTTAACACACTTATTTGTCATAAACAATAAAATAGTGACCCCAACATAACATATATCTGCTTTTCGATTTTACATATATTAATTGTTAATAAAATCGAAAGAGAATTAAAATTTCTAATAATAGGAAAATAATAAAGAAATTTAAGAATAGGATAACCCAAACAACTCAGATATTCAAAGGAATGTATTTTTATGTAAAGATAAAGCTCTCTGGAATTTATAATTGACCCCATTTATATATCCTCTTTGTAAAATAAAACAAGTGATAATTCTTCAAATTAATTTGAATAATTGTAATACACATAAATTCGAGTAATAAGAAAATTATCAATTTTAGATATGTTTCTTTTCAAAACTTCTATGTGATGGAAAAAGTTAAATGCAATCAAAATTTGATGCATTTTAACTATTCAAAAAATGCCTCAAAAGTTAAATGTTTACTACAAAATTTTTATTCTTGTTTATACAAGTATAAGTGAGGTATATGAAACATTTTTTTTCCATTAATACAGAAAGAATTTAAAAAAAAATTTAGGTAATCCCCAAAAATATGCCATTGAAAAATCTCTAAGCAATAAACATGCAAAATGTTAGTGAATATGTATAGATAAATGTAAATGAATATTTTCAGAAAATATTCACTTACATTTATTTTGTTATTTGTATTCAACTAAACAAAAGATTTTACTAGATGGTTTGGGAAATTTATTTAATTCAGAGATGACAATAAGAAAAATGCATAATGTGAAACGCCATATTTTAAAATTGTTTCAATGTTAGTACCTGGAAATTCTATGTTAATCTCTAACTTTTATCACAAAATTTTAAAAATATTCTTTTAATCTTTATTATTTATATTTAATTGCTTAAACATTCTGAATCTATTTCAAGCCGAGTCCATATGTTATAAACATGCAGTAAAAGTTATTTAAATTATATTAATTTATTCCGGTCTCTTGAAAAATCCCTGGCCAATGCAGGTGAACCATGCAAGACGATGTGGACTATATTTTTACTTTGGGCATTGATTTTACGAAAAAAATGGAAATTCAATCCATTAAAAATATGTGAACGATGGATAATTATGAAAGATATATTAGTTTCAAACCACATATACGAGATTTTTTTTTCTGATCGACAATTAATAAAAAGAAATTTAATAAATTTTATCCAAATACTAAAGTGTATGAAAAATTTTGTAGAAATTTATTATATTGATAAATTTATGCTTGCAATATGCTCAATAGGAATGGTGATTATAATATTAAGCAGGGGAAAAAGAAAACCACTACTTGTGAACTTTATATAACTTGTTTTGCATTAACTTTGCATAAATGGCTTAAAAGTGTCTTAAGATTGATCGTTAGGTTTCGGGTGATACTATACCTGTTAGAACAAGAGGTTTGCTTCAATAATTTTCCTTATTTTATGTAAAACTTCAACCTCCATTCACCCATATGAGGTGCATGCTTAACATCAAAAATACCCAAACTGAATTTACGATACCAAAATCACACATGCTTAGCTGTTGCATTATAAGATCATATAAAAAAAAAACACTTTTCACAATTTCAATCACCTAATTTGTATTTTTAACTTTATCAAAAAATAATTGTAAAATGGGAGGAATTTTTGTTTTGTTGAATCCTACTTTAAATACTCTTTAACTCATAAATGAATGAACAAAACAAAAATAAGCACATTTTAGCGCAAAATCTCGCGTTTTCAAAGAATATAAATCTGAATTTGCTTGATCGATAATTTGTGAAATATTGATTACTAAAGCTTAATACCAAAAAGAAAAAAAAAATTACTGCATTACTTTTTCCCTAAACTAATAATTATATTCAGTTTAGTTTTAGTATACAAAATATAGAATTTAAAATAATATTTTCATTAAATATGTAGTATTTATTATACCTGGCAATTTAATATTTTTGATCAAAATATGCAGTTATTTTTTAAAGGTGCACAAAGAATAATAAGCGCATAGTGGAAATGAAAGATGATCTGAAGGGCACGTGGCAAAAATCAAAAAGATAGGGGAAATATATCATAACATATGATATGAAAATTCTTCAGAAAATAAAATACAGCTTTGGAACTTTCCGTAATAATATAAATATAGGTAAAATATATATTGAAATATACTCGTTAGCATTAACATTATGGAATTACGGTTACGCCTTTACAAAAATATATTGTTTACAGTACTTGTATTATTTACCTATATTTTATTCCTTAATGATTCTGGATATAATTTTGCATACGTTTTTTTCTAATAATATAAACAGGTAACAGATATCAAAATATACTCATCATTTAACTACCGTGAAATAATTTCTATAATAATTATATATTTTGCTTTGCTATTACTTCATTAGTTTGTTTGTGCATTTTTTCAATATTAATAATGAGATAAATAAATAACAAAGCCAAAATATTCTCTAACTTTCTTATATTATTCCTTTACTTGAAATAATAAGTCCTTATTTGCATATTCTTTATTTCCTTCTTTAAGCATTTCTATAAGCTTCTATATGATATTTTAGTAAAAAAAAAAATAATGATAATACTCAACAAAATATATATTCTTACACTCTTAAATGGGTACATTAGATTTACTTTTTTTTATATAAACGCATTAGTTGTTAAAATGGCTATTTATTTTATTAATTCATATTTTACTTATTAATATTATTATAATATTTTAATCAATATTTCTAATGACAAAGAATGGATTAATGTGCAATTAACAAATAAAAAGCTAGATTTTTCGATTAATTCATTATTTTAATTTATTGTTTTGAGCCTATTATTTTTACACGTTATGGTTTTTTTTCAATTTTTTTTTCCTTTGATTCATTTCCATAATTATCTTACCGAGCTGGTAAATAGTGAAAATTGTTCAATTATATGTCTTAAACAGTTAGTTGAAAAGCCAGAAGTTATTTTATGATGTATGTGTTAATTAAACTTCAGATTTTGACGTACAATATTTTTCCATTAATCACTCTTATTATTATTTTACTGTTACATATGTAGTATTCCTTTCTATAGACTTTCCATGCAATCAATGCCACCGGTATATTTGCAGATATTTTATGAAAGATTTTAAGTAGGGAAAATTTCTACAAGTGATAAATTAAGAACTTCGCTTTCTGATGTATGCATCGATACACTTAAAATGAGATTTTAATTTACATTTTATGCTGTTTTCAATCACCTTCCAAGCGTAAATTTACAGATTTTATAGATCGCACATGCGATTTTACAATCTCTATTTTATTTTTATGCCCAACAAATCTCATGAAGTAAATGTAATTTGCCTATTTAAATTATTATTTAACATAGATTTCACATATTATTATACACTCATTTTTATTAATTTGGGAAAAAATAAATCCATTATTTTTACTTAAAATTTATGTATCTTCTTTCGGATTCGCATTGTAAAAAGGTTTAAAACAGTTTTCACATGTAGATTTTTAAGTCTTGCGCGAAGCTACGACTGCTGACATGCGGTCAAATTTGATAATTTTTAATATTTTATAGACATTCTCGACGATACTGTATTCATGCGAGGTAAATCTTTAACATCATAAAAACCCGAACGGAATCGACGGAACTAAAATTGTACGTAACTGGTCGCTACATTTTTATTAAGGACGATAAACAACTTTCACAATTTTAGCCACCCGGCTGTCTTTTTCGACGTTACAAGAGAAAAACGAAAATGTATCGAATTTTCTGTTTGTTGTGTTCCATTTTTAAAATATAATCATAACTGAATTAATCAAACAAAAAACCGCAAGAGAATATTATTTTAGTGTCAAATGTCACCTTTCAAATGAGCATAAATCTGAAATTGTTTGATAGACACCTCATGAGATATCTACCAAAAGAATTATGGATTACTTTTTAACAAAGTCATAGTTTACATAGATTGCAACAAATGATAACTGTCTACAAGTGGTAAGGATAAGATAATCGTTCTAAAGGTAAAATATAAAGTATATATTCATTTAATTTTAGATTTTGATTAAACATTTAATTCTATTTATCACACCTTTTATCAATTTTCACTATCGCCTAAACTATATAACTCCCAGTAAAGTTATTTTATACCGATGAATTTTATGGAATAAATCTCATTGCAACATTTGGACGATTATTATGTATAGATTACAAACAGTGAAAATTGTCTACAATTCATTCATGCTTAGAATTCTAAAACAGTTGAGGGGGAGTCAGGCAGTTAGTTAATAGGTGCCGCCTTAATTGGAAACCGTCAATTTGGTCTTTGGCGATCTGTTGCCTGGGCGTGAAGTAGATATGCCCGTGTATTGCTTTCCAATCGAGATATGATTTGCCTGCCGGATAATTGCACTAGTCTCCCTTAATTGAAATGGTGAAATATTCCTCTCCTCAGATCCAACTAAGGAATTGGAAAATATAAATTTCCCTTCCGAGTTGTTTAATACTTTCTTGATTACTAATTTCACTATCCCATGCATTTTAACCTCTGAGGAGGAATTTAATGATCCCTACCATTGTATAGGTTTTCTCAACTACTAGTTTAAAACACAGATGCATTGATTTGTATTCACTGGCAAGTAATTGAAAATTATCATGACCGTTGCTTCATTTTGATGTAGATGTTTTACTGAATACAACTGATTGAATATTATTTGATGAAATTGATATTTTTCTCAATATTAATTGCTAAATTTTCCTTATTCATCATAGTAAGTAATTATATATATCCAGACATGTATGTATCTATAGTTTCAAATGGAAAAATAATTTTCCAAAAGCACTAACTGAATATTATATCTTCTTAGATATTTTTACTTAGGATCAAAACGTTATACTTGATTTTTTTTAATTAAATGAAATAAAATACTAAGTATTTACTTAAAATATAACATAGAATTTCAAGAAAGTAGAACTATATAGGCAGAAGTTATTTATTAGAAGAAAGATCAGAATAAGTTATAAAATAATTTATTAATGAATTCGGAAGAGGAAATATTCAATAATTAATTCACTTAAAAGATCATAACTCTTTGTAATTTTTTGCTAATGGAGTGGGGCTCTAGGTAATTGACCCAACAAGGCCTACAACAAGGTCAGAAACTGCTACTCATTTAGCGCTACCCGGTGGGCACTTGTGAACCAAGTCACGGAGGTGAATAGCGTCACACCACTACAAACCCCATTATAGGGGGTCAAGAATACAATAAATGGGTAGTTATTTACTGCAGTAGTTTAATTTAAATATGAAATGAATTAATGGTACTAAAATAAATTTAAGATTATTTCGATGAAGTAACGTTTGCAATATTCAAATTATTATTGTTTCATTGAAAACATTATTAAAAAAGGGAAATATGCACCAAATAATAGTATTCCTTCCTTTAATATTTTAAATTGTTAGTAAATGTCTCTAAAATTAACAATTTCGAGTAACTATAATACATTTTATTTAATAATAAATAACGAATCATAATTAGAATAGATTATTGTTTTTTTTTTTTTTGTTTAATCACCAGAACTTTAAAAAGATATACATATTAAACTAATTTCATTTTCACGCATTCATATATTGGAAACTCTTATTATGTCCGCATTAAATAGAATATTAATTTGACAAGGTAAATATATTTTGGATTTGAAACGAGGAAACGTTTTCTACCTGTTTATATTCAGTTGAATATATTGTATGTACATGACCTCAAGTAAGCTAGTGTATATTTAACTTCATATGATAATTTTATCTTTGATATTAAAAATTTTCCTTAAATTTAATATTTATAAAATAATTTAATTATCATTTTAATTAACTTAAATAAATATATTAATAATAAAATAAAAAATAAATAAATAAATAAAGTTTTGAAAATGAAAGCTTTATCGTGCATACGAAGATAAAATGTAAGTACATCATTCAATTAATGTTAATTTTAAAATTCCAATGTATATATAGAAATCAGGAAGATTAAAATAAGCGAACCTTAATAAATTTTTTACAAATGCGTAATATGTTAATAAGTTTACTTATACTTAATATATGTGATACAAATATGCAACACACACGTAATTATGTTCTACTTTTCTGCTAAATAACTATGTTTATAAGGTAGTTACCATAATGAATACTTTAACATAGAAAACAGTGTAAAAAGTGTATACTTCTATGAATATCGCATTAAAAACAAACTAGTTGACGAAATACTTTTTTGTCGCCAGACGCCGCCAAAATTATGGAGTCATACTTCAAAAATTTAACACATCCACATTCTATATGAACACATAAACACTGCTTAATATGGCGTAAAAGCTTTACATGAATAAACGACTCATCACACGCATGTCATTCCCAACGCTCCAGTGGCACCAGCAGATAAGGAAAAAAAAGAGCGAATCTTACAATTTTCACGGCAAATGGAGTCATTCTTCAAGGGTCGTTGAGAAGCGGATGTCCTTACAGAGTCTTCAGAGAAGGAAGCCCCTGCATTCAATTTGCGAGCAACGCAAACTAAAGTTAGGAATTTAAAAGAGCAAGGTAAGGATTTTTACATTCGTCCGCCATATTTGCAAATAAATTGCGTGGCTGAGTTTGTGAGGCTTGTCGTGCTGTTGTTTACGGAAAAAATTGAAAGCGTATCGATTTTTAAATATGAATGCATGAATTTCTAAAAATCAGTTTTTTTTTCAAGCACTTCATTTTTTCTTAGCTTGATAACAATATATATTTCATTGCAAATATTTATATAATAAAAATAGATATAATACAATTAAAAAGCAGAAACTTCAATACGATTGTCTATATTAAATTTTCCTATTGTTTACTGATGAAAATGTACTGAATCAATATCAAAAATGTTCTATTATAATAAAAATTTTATTCTGTTCAATACCAAAAATGCCCTATTCTATTACTTCAAAGTTTACAACAAAGTATTAAATTACTCAAATTTTACAGAAAAGTGTTTTATTGAAATTAAATTACTTTCTTACGGTAATTTGAAAAAAAAATAGTTTAAAATGTAACTGAAATTTGTATTTGATAATAATTCCTGACATATTGAAGTAATAGCAAAACCTAATGATAAGCATTCAAACTTGCAAAGTATCATTGTTTAGTATTCAATACTCAATGTATTATAATAAATATAAAGATTAAATACCAAAACAAATTTGTCAGAGAGAACACATAGTTTAACTATATTTTTAATAAACTTTATCTTATTGTTTCTCTTTGTATACTTTTACAAGTTGAGAGACACGTCTTGCTTTTACAAAATTAGTTACATAAGCAATTAATCAAAATTATTTTTTTATTTTGATTATGAGTCGTACGCAACAGAAGATAGACGTCTTGAACCAAGTTTGTTTAATTTTAATTTAATGAATTTTCATTTGATATTTAACTTATTATAGTGAAAATTAATTATTTTGAAATTTTTAGTGCTTAGTTATTAATGTTTTTATTTTTCTGTTGGTGTTCAAAATTTTAACTTTTGAAATGATAATGAAATCTCAAGAAGTTGAAAAAAACTCAATTTCATAAAAGGCATTTATTAATGTAACAAATTAAATAAATAACAAATTTATTGACTCAATTATTTTAGAACATTCTTAATTATAGTCTTTTTTACAAAACCATCATCCTTAATTTAGTTTGAAAAATGTAGAAATATTCTTTTTGTAGACAGAATTACAAAAAAATATTTGATCATGCATTAATCATTGAAAAATTCTTTTCTCTCCCTCCTCTTAATTTTTAAAATTATTTACCTCTGAAGACGGAAATACAAATACGAAGTAATATTTCGTAAGGAAATTATATCACAGCTCACGGAATAAAAAAAAAATTAAAACTGTATCATTAAAAGGGAGATTGTTGAACTGTATAAAGAATTTTTCAATTAAAAACAAATTGTGTAATTAAACAGTTGCTTGATATGAAACGATGTATTAATTTATATTGTAAAAATAACATGTTATTTTTCTCTCTCTAACCAAGGAAAATATTTCTCCTGCAATTCCTGAGATTTGTTATTTTCAAAATAAAGTACTTCCTACCTTCTCGAGATAAATTACAATGCAATTTCATCCCCTCGATCTGCTGAATATAAATCGCAGTGAATCTCAGTTATCGAACTGATCACGTTTGAGAATAACGCTTCTTGCGAGAAACATTCGCATTTATTCCCTTTCTGGAACGATGACTACAAGCATGACATTACAAGTCCAAACCATTTTTTGCCATTCAAAATTACCCTGGGTAATGCTAGCACATTGGCATTCTTCGAAATGGAAAAGTTCTGCTTTATTTGTCTTTCGTGGATGAATTTCTTACAAGACCTTTTAAGCAAAATCATGCTTATTTCTGCCGAATGTTTCCATATAAAATATTTTTAAGCACGTTTGTATTAAAATTTTAGGTAGTGGAATTTTGAACTGCTTCCAGCAAGTGAAAATCAAGTTCATGTATAATTAAATATTTTTAAGAAACATTAGTGGAAATTGTTTGTTTTGGAAAATAATTTAGCAAAAGGAATCATCAAAAGAGATGCAAGAGGAACTTTTTGTTCTATTTTGTCCAGCTAAACATATTATTTTTTTTATTTAATTTTTATTCGTTTTTAGATATTCAAAGACACGTTACTAAAATAAGATGAACGGTTATAAGAAATAAAGATGAATTACATAAATTTATAAACATTAATATGCATTGAAAAAAAATTGCGCAACAAGTAATTATAGTATCGTAATAAAACTTAGCATAAAAATACATGTCTGACGTGTGTTATGTTCGGAAGTTTCATTATGATGCAAATGATTTGAAATGCAGTGTGATTGACATTGCGTTATATCACTAATAGGTATTGAATTTGGCTCTCCTTGGAGTATGAAACAGATAATCAGAACTTATTTGAGTGTACTTATTATTTTGCAAAGGAAATGCTGTGGCAGATTTCCCTTTACACTAACACCGAACACAATATGAAAAGCTGTCAGAGTTAGGGAGAGGAAGAATCATCGGGATTGTGGAATCAGGACATTCAGTTTGGCGAGTAGCTCATCAAGTAGGCCATTTTAATTTTTCTGTGAGGAAATAATAAGATCATTGGATAGAAGAGACGTCATTTACATGGTGTCGAGACTAAGGACGCCATCCACGGAGCAGTCGTTGAGAAAATTGTCATATGATACGAAACGCTTGATTAGAGATCCAATTTCCTCATTTGTTACTATCCAGACACAGGCAGCTTTTTCACTAAGTTTCCCATGTCTTCCCAAAACCATCGCATGGTACTTTGCTGAAGGATATCTGGTATCACAACGGCCATTAAGTGTGCTGTCATTGATACTCATTCACCTACTTTTTGGAGTGGTATCGCGCATGACGGGATTGGACTGAAACAGAATGGAACCAGGTTATCTTCAGTGATGAATCAATCTAGATTCAATTTGAGCTTTGATGACAAGCATGTGTGTGTGGGTGGAGGGCCGTGTTGGACTCTTCGAACCTGCTTTTGCTTTAGAGAGGCACAACGCTCCCACGATATGAGGTGTCATTGATTACATTACAGGGTCACCTCTAATATTGATCCTTGACACAATGCCAGCCCAGCGATATCTTTATGACATCCTTCAGCTAAATGTGTTGCCATTCATGGCACGTGCTTAAAGAGACAATTTTACAACAAGACAATGCTCGGCCACACATAGCAAGGATATCACAAATTTGTTTTTTTCAATATTACTACCCTTTCTTGGCCTGCTGGCTTCCCCGATTTGTCACCGATTCAGTATACCTGGGATCATTTGGATGTTACGTTTGATAGCCTACAAGTTTAATTGAACTAACAATTCACTGCAATTGTAGAACGAGATTTCTCAGGGTGTATCATGCGGAGCTTATTCCTCAATGTTTGCTCGTATCGCATTGTGCATTCGCATGAGATTGGGTCCAACAGAGTACTAAAATTTCCATTCATTTGAACTTTTTTTGCAATGAAGGATCCTTTTTATTTTTTTAATCACTTACCTACATCAAAATAGTACTTAAATATGTAAAATGCCCTTTCATTTTGACGACTTTTTCTTAATGCACAAATTTTTATGTCAATGAGTATATATACACACACACTAAGAGTTTTGATTTTTTTTGGGGGGGGGGGGAGTATATAAATGATATATAAATGAAAAAATAAATGATAATATTTTACAAAAAAATGCATGAACGTTATGGTTTTAAAAGTTATATAAGTAAGCATATCAATTTTATAATCTATGCCAACATCCAATGTTATACTTCCATTTTCGCTATTTTATTCTCTTTTGGAAGTTCCCTTACAGGCGAACAATTGTCTTCAGATATATCTATCAAGAGGTTCGATTGCGGACGGCCGCATGTGGGCGAACAAAACAAAGAAAGGAAAACAGACGGCAAGTAACAATAGATAGTTGTTCCCCTGGAGGAGGCTGCTATAAAAGAAACTTCCCATTTTGCGAGGACAGAGGTGTAATCAATCTCTTCACTCCTCAGACTTTTTTTTTCTTTTCTGTTCAGTTCTCCAAATCTTTAATCAATTCAATTTTAAGTTGCTTT